>WYDF02000001.1:0-14788 GCA_009867245.2 Adranes taylori
GTCATCCATTCTCTGGAGGTGACCGAACCATAGTAATCGCTTGGATTCTATTTTTCCTAGAATGGTTCCATTCACTTCCATCTGCTCTCTTATATTGTCATTTCTTACGTGTTCTAGGCAAGATATATTTTATATTTTTATTTTATATTTTACTATACTATTATTTTTATATTTCATATTTTATTCTTTTCAAACTTCACGATGTGAATATCTTAATGATCAACGTGTACTTTACTATTATTTCTTTTATATTGCTATGTTTTTCTTTCGTATTTCATTGCTTTCCTTTTCACTTCAATTTCAACTATTTTTCTTTTCTCCTCCCTGCACACTATTACATACAATATAACTAAACCCTGTCAAATACAAGTTTTACTTCTTTGGCAATACTCAATATTTTAATCAATTAAGTAATCAATAATTTGTAATATCATGTATGTAATGTATTTTGAAGTGTGTAAATAAATAACCCTCTCTATGGGAATTATCACCTTGACGTTGGTGAGAGGGCTCAGTAACCCTATATCCGGGGAGCGATACCGGCGGTAGCGTAGCTACTGGTAGGGCCACCCATGCCGGTAAGGTCTCGATGAGATTGAGGTGAAGCTAAGAAAATTCCCACGCAGCGTCTGACCCAGAGTGGGCGGCTGCAAACAGCGTCTGTTCTCCATGTTAGGAGCGGCTGAATCAGTACTCGCCAACACGCACGGCAAGCGTGACGTTTTAATTGCCATTTTCCCTTCAAAAATTTCATGAAAGTGTACCAGACTCAAACTAGTTATTTAAAAACTGTACATAAATTTTTGTAAAATAAACTCTATAAGTATCAAGTAAGTAGGTGTTTTCGAAAATTTCGAAATTTCGAAAATTGTGATAAAAAGAATATTATAATAATTAGCTGTAAAAATTGAGGCAAGGTAGACACGTGTTTCTAGCATAGGTTTATAACTGTTATCAACACCTTATCTTATTTCAAATATAGGCCATTGTATCTAACTACGAATATTCTCAACCTATGAATACTTACGCTATGAATGCCTTGACAACCATATCTTAAAGTTTGCACATATTAAGATGTTATATTTTGAATAATTCGCTGAATCACACGTAGCTTATACAAGACTTGATACCATATGTCTATACAGCGTATGTGAATATTATAAGTTGTCAGTACTAATTTCAAGGCATTAACTAAATTTTAACATTCGAGTAAAACCGTTCTTTTAATTTTTTTAATTATTCTAAATATTTTATTAATTGAAAGGTGACCGTAATTATTTTAAAAGGTTTATTTCTACCCCATTGATACCCTCTTTTTATTCACGAACGTCCACATTAATGAACGTATTTGGTTACCCCCGTTTATCTTGGCTTTCAATCTTTTCTCTAATTCCGGTACTTACGAAGGAGAAGTTCGTGACAGAACCAAATGCTAATTTCTATATTTATTCTTTAAATCATTTTGAAATGCTATTGATCGTTACAATATTTCATATTGAGCGGTGATGATATGAAGCTGCAAATTATATTAGGATTTTTTAAATCTTCGAATTGGTCCAAAAATTTCTCAATATATTCTTCGTAATTATATAAATCTTCGTTCTCACCAATCTCATCTTTTAAATAAATAAAATAAGTGAAATTTTTTTTCTTCATTTTTGACATCCGTAATTTCAAATTCAGCTTGAAAGAATTTAGTGAAAAATCATATTCAAAATGGTTTTGGATGTTCCTCGTAATCCAAATTAATTTCGCATATCAAGTGACTGTTACTAGGTTTTTTGGGGATTTGTTGTTTTTTGGGGTACTTGTTGGACCATGCCTCGTGTATGCCACCACAGTTGAGGCATTTGGGGCGGGTTTGGGAAAACAGGCTGGAAAGTGAGCTCACGGTGGCCTGTGAGTTGTTGGATTCTCAGATAGTATTTTGGACCGAGGAGGGAATTGCTTGGAGAGTTGCGATGAGCGCCGTCCTGTTAGCGTTGACCTTGATGATCTTCACCACATCTTTGAGGAGAGTTAGTTGAGTTAGCTGGAAAAACGCTTTTTGGGATGCGTGGGAGTCTGGAATGTTCCTTACGACGTACTAGTAAGAGGATTTCTTCTGCGGCTCAGGGGAAAATTCCCTTGTTGAGGAGTAGGAAGAGAATGATGAGGATGGTCTGGAATTTGTGGAAGGAGAAGGGCTTTTGGCTCGTTTTGGCTGGGTTACCTGGCGAGTTTTGCGGGAACTTGGCGTTTGTGCCTTGTTGCGAGTCTTGTCTGCAGGTGCGGAACCTGCAGATGAAATGGTTGGGTTTTTGTGGTTATTTTTGTTGTATTAGAAGCCTTTGCAGGCAAGCGTCACCTACAAGGGTCACCTTGTAGGCGGCCTGGCGGAGAGGAATTGAGAGCTCTGGTTAGCTCTAAATGGCCCTTGTCGGCTGACCCTTTGGGTCCAGAGTTTTTGGTGTTCAGTTCAAGTGGCGACGTTTTTTTTTGTGGTGTGTGGGGGACCTGGAGGTGGGTTTCTTTCCGTTTCTATGGTCCGGTGGCGGTATGTTCCGTGCAGCCCTTGGGTGCGCACGGTTTGTACCGTTGGACATTGTAATGTCCAGTGACAATTACTACTGGATATTTGAAATTTATGTCAGTCTAATGACTGAGAGAAAGAAACTGGTATATAAAGATGAATAAGATTTTTTTTTAATAAGATTAAAAAAATCAGTCAGAGACGAGATTTTTCCTGTGCTCACTCGCCGCTTAGGCCCTAGTACTCTTGGACGAACCGCACGAGTGAGAATGCCCTACGACCACCAGCAGTGGCAGCTACCTTATTGTTGGCTTTTTTCTTCTAAACTTCTTTCTTCTTGCTTCTTAAGGTGGATTCTAGACCACGCCGCTGAAATAAAAAGAAAAGAAAACAAATAAGAATTAAATTCTTATATGTCTTCGTTAAAATGTAGTATTTTAAAGCGTTCTTTATTGTTAGCTTATAAATAAGCTTATGTGTCGCAGGTAGCTGTGCAGGTAGCTCTTTCGCCTGTCCTTTCTCGCTCTGCATGACGCTTCTGCCAATTAGCGCGCTTGTTTGTCGCCTGCTGTCTTCTCAGCGTGTCGCGTTCTCGCAAATGCCTCTAAGTGATGTACTGTACGCCTGCTGTTTCGACCTCTGCGTGACGCTTCTTAGCACAGAGATATTGTGGTAACTTAGGTAGTTGTAACTTACGTATATCTCTCCGCTGACAATCTACTAAGTTGCGTGTCTGAATTTCTTAATTTATAGTACACCAAAATAAAAACATGATATCAGTAGATTACAACATATAAAACTCATTTATTGAAACAAAAACTTAAAGATCATGAACTCTACAATGTTTCAATGACCTCAAATCATAACATAGTTCGTGACAAGTTTTGTATAAATTAATATAGCTTTCCTAAATCAGATTTAGACCAATGATTGTTATTTAAAACAAAGTGTGTTTTACTTTTAATGAAGATGTTGCCGCTGTGATTATATTGAACGCAAAGACAAAAGAGCAAAACTATTCTTTAACTAATAAAATTTCATCCAGTGCGTCATTTATGAAATAATGTTGAATATCATCATGTTCTGATATTGCATTGTGCAAATTAATATTATGCATCAATTCTTGTCTATCATCTGTTTCATTTAATACTCGTGATATTTGTGGTGTCGATAGAGAAGAAGACGTTACATATGATATATTTCTATAATTTATATCGTCTTGATAGAATTCGTTAGGAAAATAAATATAATCATGTTGTTGTTCTTCTTGTGAATCATATTCCAATATCTACAAGTAAAAGGCTAATATAATGAAATTTAAAAAAACTACTAAGTACTATGTTTTAATGATAGAATGTACATCTACCCCTTGTACACGGTTTAAAACAATTAAATTAAAAAATAAATGTAGAAAGTAATAAACGATTACATTATTTTTTATACATTTTTAAAATTACATCTTGAGTTATATTTGGAAGCTTATATTTGGTGGCCAATTGTAATTAAAGGTGAAGCTTGTGTTTCACAATTAAACAATGAATATTCTCAGATAGTACAATTGACACATTCAAAGGCTGGAGAAGGCTTCGACGATTTTACTGAAGGAGATATTGAAGAGCTAATGGCTGATAAATAACTTAGAGAAGATTATTTAATTTACATGATTGATGAAACTAACGATTGTGACAATAAAATCATCTGTGAAGGACTCGAATAGGCGAGATAATTGTATAATAAAATTCGATTCCAACGTGATATTAATCACTCCTTGATTTGTTATCGGTTAATAAATTTAACATAAATAAATAATTCAATAATAAGTAATTAACTAATAATATAATATAAGTAACCAAATAAAACTATAATTAGTTGGAAACTATCGCGCCTAACTTAAGTCATATAAAAAAATAAGTGCAAATAAAAAGAGAAAGATAGAGACAGAATAGTCACAAAAATGGCATTGTTCTCGTTTGTGCTAGATGCCTACGAAATAAAAAAAGGCCACTAACGTCATGGTGTTCGTTATATGGTTTTCTTTATATAGAGTTTTTAATATTATTATTTTACGCGTTTGAAAAGAGATTTTTTTGTATTCGTTTTATGAACGACAATTACAACAGAAAATTTGGTGGTTTCCACGATCTCTTTTGCACCAAATTTTTTTATGCGTTTCGCTTTCGCAATTTCTAGGAATTATCCTAGCAACTAAAAGTTTTGATTTCGAAGATTTTTTTTAATCAGCCGTACGATCTTCACCCTTATGATTCTCAACGGTGCGTTGGTCAATTCCTATTGGTTTTTGAGTTTTGGTCAAGTATAGCCACCACCACTACGTATGATATGCAAGGAGTGTAACACCGCTAAAATTCGCATATAAAAGGTTCACACAATCTAATATCGTAGAGATGCAATTTGGGAATTGTGCTATTCGTTAGTGTATCGACCATTTCACGCATCTCGGAGACATCATTTGCAATTAAAATGATCATATCTATCTTTCGAGCAGCGAGAGATTATCGCGGCCTTAAAAATGGTTTGCTCAAAATAGCAACATAGTAAACATTAATTTATTCATTTATCAATCTACAATCAAACATTTTCAATTAAAATCGAAATCTAAGCAATCCATGTATCAAGTTAAGTATTACATTAGACACCATTTTACTTCTGCAGAATTTTTAGATTTTCTTATTTTCACTCTTCCTATTTACACGTATAATCCTTCCATATTTACTGCTGCTTTGATAAAATCAAAAAGCTGCCGTTAAAGTTCGTCGCCAACTCCGCGATGAGTGGGCGTTCTATCCAGTGACCTATAAAGACTATCATCGCCGCCTCTTCAGGTATAACTTTAGCGACAGCAACTAAAACTTCCTCATATTCACTCTCATCGCGCAAAGACGTATTTCACATCGTCGATCATATTCAATGATTGGACGATATCCTCCAACAATAACCCGAAAATTTAATCTGGGCAACATCAACCTGAATTACATTGATATTGCGGAATACTTCATATGTATATTTTTATATATAATCAAAATAAACCACTTCTTACTACCCCTAAAGACTCACGTATGCGCATTATGTGTTATAAGGTATGGTGGTTATGTAAAGAATATAATAACAGAACTACAATACTGCTTTACTAAGAATTAAATTCTGTAACAGGTTCTATATGATGAGCTCCATAAAGATCTAACAAGAAATCAGAAGCAAATCTTAACTTACTTTATTACCAAATCTCCTCGATGTGTTTCTACTTCAAACATCGAATCGGCACGAATAGTATCGATTGATAAAAGTGACATCGAATCATTCACCAAAAAGAGATTGAAAACGATTAAAAGTAGTTGCAGACTGTTCTGTCTGAACAACGCCCAAGACCTGTTCCGAAATCGGTCTAAAAAGTAACTGTTTCGCTATATCGTTATTTTAGGGTCTAACATAAGTAGTCGCATGCTTGTATGTTTGATATCCAAGATGGCGGCTCAAAAAAGTAACTAGATTTTAATATAATAAGAAACTAGATTTGAAAAAAATTAAAAATTTGGAAATTTAAAATCGCCGGGGCGAGCTCAAAGATGATAATTTTCTGTAATAATTGTCATCGGGGGCTCATCATATTTGAGGTTATGTTTTTATTATTTTTCAGATATATTTGAGGCTATAAAACTAGATTTGACAGCTGAAGGTGTGTATGCACTTACAATTTTTTAATTTTTAAATCAGAGCTGCTAACGTATTTGAAATCTAAAGGTGCGTATTCACTTACATGTTTTAATCTTTAAATTTGAGCTGATAATGTATGCGAAAACTAAAGGTGCGTATACACTTATATTTTATCTACACCTATGTCTTACATTATATGTCTATACCTGTAATTTATATATTTTCAATTTACTGAAGGGGAGCACGATTTGTGACCCTCTTCGTCTACTTCTGAATTTGCTCAATATTTCGCTTCTATCCCTATTGGAAATTTATATTTTATTTATTTATAATATTATTTACGCATTCAACAAATTTTCAAATAAACTCATTATGACTTTGATCTGACAGTTTTTGGATGTATATATTCAAGCGATACTATTCTAAATAATTGTTCTAAATAAACTTTCTAAATAAATATTGTTTGTAAAGAAACATATGAATAACACTATTTTGAGTTTTATTTTAACACTAGATTTAAATATCAATAGATTTTTATTGCTTTAGTTTAGTATATATTCGTTTTGGTATTAAGTGAACTTGTTTCGGAAAACATTTTTGAGACCAGAAGTAACAATTTTCCTTGTAGGAAATCAAATTTTACGACTGGAAGTTCGTACTGAACGTGACTTTTTTCTGGATCGGAAATGACCATTTTTACCTTCATCAACTTGTATTTTATGTAGTATACACAATACAACATCTATAAACATTCATCATATGTTTTATGTAGTATATATACACAATGCTACCAGTGTGTATTTAGCTTAAGCTTTAAACGCGTGTACTTACCTTTAGCTTTCAAAGAGGTTAGCAACCCAAACTTAAAAATTCAAAAATGCAGGTGTGTATTTACTTTAGCTTTCAAATGTAAGGATGTTTTTATTTTTAGCTTTCAAAGGACATTTGCAGCTCAAATTTAAAAATTATAAAATGTTAAGTGTGTATATACCCTTAGCATTTAAAAGATTTTGGCAGCCCAAATTAAAAAATGTCAAACATAACATGCATGCGACTATTTATGTTACATGCCAACATACAGTACCACTGAATAATTGCCTTTTATAGCGCTTTCAGAACAGGTCTTGGCGACGGTCCAGAAAGAACAGTCTGTAACTACAGCCAATGATAGTGATGAATGATGATAACTGCCATCAACCCTTACAATATTTTATTAATCTTTTGAAGAATTAATATATTTTGGTCTTTCAATATTTTTGTTTGATTTATGTAAATTAAAAAAAAATTATAGTTAATAAACATGAAAATTATGCGTTTCTTGCATACTTTTCAATTTTCCTGGTTTTACATTCAGAAAGTTTCAATTTCGGTTTACACGTTTTTCTCAGGAATCTATTTACCGTGAAATCAGGGGATAGCTGTAATCAATTAAGAACACCTCCTTTCTTTTATAAAACACATAAATGCAATAATTTAAATATGTAAAGGAATTCGATTAGGTATACGATCTGTATATGTTTAGCATAAAAATAACCTGTTCCATATCTGGAAGTTCTGATTTAAATTCCGTCTCTGCATCAAAATAATTTTCCTCCAAATTCGGTATACTTCTATTGTCATGATAATTATATAATCCTCTACGATTATCCTCAAACCGATCCAAAATTTGCATTGTACATATTGGATCAATCATAGTATCACCAGTCGCTTCATTATTTTTATCTTTTTGATCACTAAAAACTTTGCTGAGTGTAATTATATTTTCGTCGGATACAATTTCTTTTAATTCAGCTCCATTTGTCGACGAATAATTATCATAGAAAGCTTCTTGTTCGCTTAAATTTCTTGCTTCGGCGACGTTAATGAGTGTTTCAACGGCAATATTACTTGCAACGACACTTAGCCAACTATTAATCATGGTTTTGGATACGACAAATTTTCTAGATTGCTGTAGATCTTCGTCGCCATAATTAAGATCGTTCAAGTTTCGTATGTTAGTACCTGAATCTGTTTTGCTACGAATACTTTCTTGTGAAGGCTTTTCTGTTATTACTTCTAATGAACTCTGTCTCACGTCTAGTAAACTATCAAAATTTCCCGGATTATAACTATCTGTAACAAGAAAGGAATGAAAATTTGATTAACCTATAAATTTGAATTTGATCTGATAGTTAGATGAACTAGTTAATCAAAAGATAACAAAATTGGACATTTTACAATCCTGATTTAATTAATTTACTGAAATTAGCAGATGTAAATGTAGTCATTAGTGATTTTAACATTACCGTTGGAGAAAATTCAGGTGTTTATCAAAGATTTCCATTGATTGCTGGGTTGTTTAGCTTACACATGTGAGGAGAAATTAAAGAATAACCAGTATATGGGAAGAATTGTATCAGGTGATTGAAAGGATGAATAAATACATGGAAAAAGAGGAATAGAAGTAAATGTAAAGAAAACGAATATAATGATTTGTAAGAAAGCTGGGAAAAGAGTAGGAAAGATGTGTGTAAGATGAATGGGGTGAGGATAGTGAGTGTAAAGAAATATAAGTATTAGGGTTATATGTTGAATAGGAATGGAGTAGGAAGAGGTGTGAATGTATATGAGAAATAGAAAAATAATGGGGGATAACAGGATAGGATGTGGCTTAAGATTGAGTGATTGGGAGGAGAAATGTAGGGGAGAATACTCTGGAGGATTGAATGAGGATATAAAAGGCAGATGAATTAAAGGGGTTTCGGAGGTATTGAATGTAGGAGATGCGGTGGAAATAAGTATCGGGGAAATAAAACATAAGATTAATGAGACGAAGAAAGGAGAATACCTGTAGAGGTTTGAGGATGCTTGAGTGAGAATGGTGTGAGATAATTCGTAAGAGGGTTAAATAGAGTATAGTTGGGATTAGAGTATGTACCAGAAGAGTGGAAGAAAGAGATTCTACGTGTATAAGAGAGGTGATTAGAGAAGGTATTGATATTTATAAGGGAATCACGATAATGGATGGTTTGTACAAATTGTATGCAAGGATTATGAATGGAAGGTTGGAAGAGGAAGGTTGAAAGGGATACTATCGTATACCCAGAATGGATTCGTTAGGGCTAGAAGGACTGCGGTCAACATATAACAATAAATTATGTTATTAATCAAAACATAAAGGAAAGAAAGTATATCTGTTGTTCGTGGACGTAAAAGCTGCTTTTGATAAGATATTAAGGGAGTACTTGTGCAAGAAAATCGAAGATGTAGGTAATGGTTTCGAAGGGATTAGTAAGAATGATAAAGACAATGAATGAAAGAAAGTTACTGCTAGAGTGAATGGGGATATATCTAATTGGTTTGAGGTAACAAGAGGAGTGAGACAGGGATGATCCATGAGCGCTAGTCTTTTCAATGTATACATATCAGATTTAGAAGAAGTATTAATACATGTTTTGCATGTTGGAATTGCATGTTGAAAAAACGAAGGTTATGGTTTGCAAAATGTAGAAGAGATGAGTTTGAAATGGGAGAGCAGAGAATAGAGCGAGCGAAGAGCTAAAAGTACCTGGTATATATGGTCACGCAAAGTGGCACTTGCAATGAACATATTTGGCTGATAGTAATGAAATTAAGGGCTGTGATGGAAAGAGTGAGGATGGTGTGGGAAAGGAGGTTTGGTGAATCATTTAAGATTAGGTTGATGATAATGGAGATTTATGTGAGAAGTATATTGATATATGGTGCTGAAGTGTGAAAGAGAGATTATAGAAAGAGCTGGATGTATTAAGAGGATACTTGGTGTAGATAGGACAACGCTATATCAGATTGTATTATTAGAAATGAAAAAAAAAATTATGTGTAACAAGACTGAAGAAGATGGTTGAGTTTGAAAGAAAAGTATGGATGGATAAGAATATCTATATATATATATATATATAATGGAGATGAGAGAAGGGGGAGTGTATGATGTAAGGAATAAATATTCCATTTGAAGTTAGCATATTCAAATGGAAATATACCTGATAGCTTCAAGTTGGACGATTGCATAAAAAGAAAATGGGATGAAAGCGAAAAAGCTAGATGCTCCAAGACATTCTAAATTCAGGATAGTAGTCGACTATAGGGAACTTAATCAGAAGAGAGTTGTAGACTAAAACTCAATTCCAAATATTTCTGACCTATTTGACAAATTAGAGAGAAGTTTTTTTCACCACCTAGTTTTTTTTTGAGAAGTGATATTACAAAAAAATGGAAGTCAAGAAAACAAATCGAGGAATTGGTATAGAGAAGGAGGAGTCGACAAGGGAAAAAGATTAGAGTTGAGCAAAGAAAAGGATACTATGAAGGAAGTAAGGAAGCAGAGCTGACATTGTTCGAAAGAAGGGATGCCTGGGTATATAATATCATTATTAAGCATGGGCGAAAAGAGGATACTAGCGTGATTCAGATGTCGTAGTGAAGAGCGTAATAATAGATATTGGATGAAAAATCAAGAGAGCATGTGTACAATGTGTGGCAGGGGCGAGGAAAAGTGGTCGCATTGGATGAGGGCATTTGGAAGCTTTGAGTGCGAAGTAGGGGAAACAATGCTTGGGAAGAATTGGAGGATATGTTTGGCGCAAGCGGGGAGTGAGACAGAATTAATCAAAAGAATTTTGAATGAAATTCTGAGGACAAGGGATGGAACATATGAGGATGAGGAGGATGAAAGTGTAGAGGATATTTATTGGGGGAGAAAAAGAGTAATCAGAATAGTATGTGTTGTCTTTGTCTTTTTTGTTTATTTTTGGAGTTACTGTATTATTGTTATTATTTATATTGCTAGGAATTATTGGATTAATTTGATGCCAATAAAGGTTTCTATCTGTAGTAGGAGTATTATTAACAATACTAATCTAATTTGGAATGGAACACAAATCGGAACCTATCAATATAGTAACATGAGTTAATCAAATGGAAATGGAAAGAACTCGACGGAGATTAGTATAATAGAAAGCTGGACTTGGCAAAGATTTAATTTATTTTTCAAAACCTATAATGCATTAGAGGGATAAAATGTTGGCTATTATTAAAGGCATGAAAACGAAATCATATTTTTTTAGAGATTTGGATAAATATGTCCTACATTTTTATTATTTTTAAATAGAAAAAGAAACAGAATAAGATAAATAAACAGAGTTAAGAATAATTACAATTATCGTGTTGTCCAGCTTCACAATGAATTCCTTGCAGAATCTCCAATTTGACCGCATTGCGGTCCTCATCATAAACATAATTAAGCTCATCTAATCCGGGAAAATTATCACAAGATTCATTGTTTTCATAATCTTGAGATGGAATGATTACATCATGCCACATATGGTCAATAAATACGTTCATATCTTGTAAAGTCATTCCTTGCGTGTATTTGGGTTTCATTTCAGGCAAATTACTACAACTTTGTGTATACGTATTTAATCGATCGAGTAAACGTTTATATTCCATAGCAATGTCAACTATACTTGACTGATTAATACTGGTATCAATAATTTCTATTGGTTCATCTACATCATTTGGCGTCACTTGTTGAAATAATGGTGTTTTAAGATCCATTATTTTTGTGCGATTTTCATGCTCTTTTGGTGTAATGAGTAAAGATTTAGAACAACTTAAAAGCCCAAAATCATAATGGTGAAAATTGCCTTCTGATGATTTGGAATGGATTAGATTATTTGGTTCCTTATTACATTTCAAATCAATTTTTGTTTCAGATATGACATATTTATTACTTATTGGTGGAACTTTCATCAAGGATCTTATATGCTCTTGCGAATTAGTACAATATTTAATTTTTGATTCTGAAATTTTCAAATCAATCACAGTTCTGGATTCTTTATTTCTATTTGAGATATGATTATTTTGGAGTGAAGTTTTTTTAATCAAAGTTGTAGCATTATTATCACATTTTCTTGCTTTTTTATCCATAATATTATTTAAATTATTTTCAAACTCCTTAACAGATTTATCGACAATGATTTTTAATTCATTATTTGTTGCTTGTTTAATAGAGGTATTAATTGTGGAACTATAATCTGAAATAGTTGTATCCGAATTGAATTCACTAATTGTTCCAAGCTTATGTCTGGCCTGATTTGTATTGATTGACTGAAATCATATAAAAAAATTATTTCAAAAATACCATATTTTATTAAATAAATTGATAATACTGTTCTAGTACAAAACAAAAATAAAATTGTCCTAATAAATCAATTACAATAATGAAATAGAATCTAGACTGTTGCTATTCTGATAAAGCACGTAACGCTGATTTAATTTAATATGTACGTAATACATCCAAGGAAACTATCATTACAATTTTTAAAATATAACTTTTACAATTTTTATGGCGCCATTTCACCCATTAGTTTAAGGATCATCAGCATCTTCTTTATTCAGAATATTACGGTCGTAACATTTGAGAGACGTTAAGTAACTCACTAAGACATCAATCGACTAATTGTTGAAATGAAAATTCGTCTTAAAAATTATTTGTTTATAAATGCAACCAGCATTACACTTGTAGATGAATTAGTAATTATTATTTCTTAATTAGTCGGTATTACAAACTTTAATGAGAAGTAGGTACGATAAGACATCGTTGTATCAACTCACAAACGAGATATTAATTGCAACGATGACAGACTAAACAGTTAAGTCCGTTAAAATCCCTATCCACGCAAATTTTTCTAATACTTACAGATACGTTGCATACGAATTTAGATAAAAAGAAAATAGAATCTGTACTCTGAAATTCATATTTTGGAAGATTAAGGGTTAGTGTTATGTCCTAATTCAAATGCTCTGATGTCAGAACTTGAAATGCCATGTGACCCCCACAAATGGAGACTGTTCATAGGCTTATCAAAGACAAGCTTGAAAGTTGTCCTTTTGGCCAATGGGAATAAGTTACCATCAGTTCCATTTGCATACTCTGTGGATATGAAGGAGACATACGAAAACATGAGCCAAATCCTTAATAAAATCAGTTATCACGATTATAATTGGAAAATTTGCGTTGACTTAAAAGTTGTTGCTCTACTCACTGGGTTACAATCAGGCTTCACAAAATACTGCTGTTTTCTATGTGAATGGGACAACCGAGCCCGAGACAAACATTACATTGTCCAGACCTGGCTTCGCCGGTAAAGTTTGACTCTCGCTCAGAAAAATGTTGTTCACGAAGCTCTAGTCCCGAAGGAAAATATTTACTTGCCAGCCTTTGCACATCCAACTCAGGTTAATCAAACAGTTTGGCAAAGCAATTGACATGACAGGTGGTGGATTTAAATTTTTTAAATCAAAATTTCCTCGTCTTAGTAAGACTAAAATTACGGAGAGTTTTTGTGGACTCCCAGATAGAAAACTTTTCCACGATTCGACGTTTCTGGAACACATTAATTGAAAGTAATGATTATGTCGAGGAATTGCTGTCAATGTTGAAGGCCATGCGATGTAACATGTCTCTTTAAGTGCATCTCCTGCATCCGCACCTGGATTTTTACCCTGAAAATTTAGGAGCAGTTTCGGGCGAACATGGGGAACGGTTCCATCAAGTCATCAGTCAGTTCGAACATAGATTTCCAGGAATGTGGAATGCCAGCATGTTGGCAAGAGTATTATTGGTCATTAGAACGAGATACTTCTATTTCAGAGTACAAGAGAAAAGCGAGCACGAGATGAAAGTACTATTGTTTATTAAAAAAACATTATTGTTTATTATATACTACATTATATATTAATATAACTTTATTTTCGCATTTAACGTTTAAAAAAATCCATTTGCTCCCTCCAAATAAAACTTATGGCCATGAAATCACGCAAAAATGATAAACGTAAGGGGAGGGTGTCCCTAGAAAATGGTACGTGATGGGGGAAAACGGGGGTCATATGCGGTTTCAGGGGGTTATTTTACATGGGAATAAGTTGTAATGTGTCAGGGCTCGAAATTTTTTTTACAGCGCAGTGAGCTAGAGATTCTATTCGACTTAATTTTTTTTTTCTTATAAAACTGACTGATTTTTCTTTAATTTGTATTTCTCGGAATCTGATCAGTAATTTGAACTAAAGCTTTCATAAATATATTTTACCTGTTTGCTATCGATATTTTGTCTGATTTTCTCGAATAGTTCAGTATTTGTCCATATTTCTTCCAAATCATTTTCCGGTATGAAGTGAGCTGAACATATTTCACGTTCATCCACTACAATTACGTTCAAATTTGGTTTTTTCTAAATTAATAAAAAGCAAAAGTTATATGTTTCATTAAATGCAGCTAACAATAAAAATATCTTTTAAGAGAAAGATTTTGAGACCATTAATTTTATATACAGTATCTGTCTATTAGTACTACCTTGGATATCACAAGAAATAGGAAATAGAATGTCACTTAAATAGGGAATGCAAAGGACGATTTTCATTTTTCAACAATAGTTGTTCGCCGCTATCATCATCATCATCATCATCTAGCCCCTCTGCATCCACTGTTGAACATAGGCCTCCCCTTCTACTGCCCACCTTTCTCTGTCATGAGCCGTCTGTATCCAGTTTGTCGTGATTTTCTTTATATCGTCTGTCCAGCGAGTC
>WYDF02000001.1:40358-51353 GCA_009867245.2 Adranes taylori
AACCAATTTCACAGAAACCTTCCCGGGAGTGTACTCAACAAATTCCTAAAGTTTCATGTCGATCGGATGGATGGTGTTGTCAGGCATAAAGGATATACATACAGCCATACAGACATACAAACATACATTGATTTATATATATATAGATACATCACGTGAGTTTGGAATTCAGCAAAAATGAAATTTTAATATGTGAAATTGTTATAACACTCTTACGTAAATTAAATGAGTATTTAACAAAACATATATAATAGTAATTTACTTGCGTTTAAAGAATTACAGTATTCCTGAGATAATATCTATTAATGCAGGAAATTTATTTTTGGAGGATTTTCCTTTATTTAGGGTTGACGACATGCTTAGAAATATAAAAATACTAGTGGACCCGCCAAACGTTGTTTTGCCCCCACATCTGGTCCCCATATTTGTCTACGGCGCCGACAGCTCCCCAGTCCACATTTTCGCGGTCAACGACATAGCCTAATTGCCGCGACTTTTTTGCTTCCAGCGACATGGTCTAATTGCCGCGGCCAGCGACTTAGTCTAATTGCCGAGGCTTTCGCGCGACTATTGCCCGGTTTTGGCGCTGCTTTGGTACGGTTTTGGCACGGCTTTAGCACGGCTTTGGCGCCGCTTTGGCGCTGGTGGCGACATGTCTGATGGTCTCGGCTAGCTCTGTCATTGACGCCGCTTGCGACCGCGTGCTGCAGCGCCATCTAGTATCGACTTACAACAAAGTGGATAGCATAAAAATATTCTTTGTAGTCAAATACCTAAGAATATAAAACTTCATGGCCATCGGTTGAACGGTGTATAAGTTGATGTGCTGCAGCAGCGCCATCTAGTGGCGACTTACAACAAAGTTGACAGCATAAAAATATTCTTCGTACTCAAATACCTATGTATATAAATTTTGATGGCGATCGGTTTAATGGTGTAGTAGTTGAAGTACTGCAGCACTATCTAGTGGTGAGTTACGACAATGTCGATACCATAAAAACCTTCTCACTGAAAAAATACATATATGTGCCAAGTTCTATGGTGATCGGTGAAACGGTGTCGAAGCCTATTAATTTCAAACACACAAACATCTATTTATATATATATATATATATATATATATAGATAAAATATTTGGCTATAAATAAAATGGACATATAATACATTTCAATAAATAATAAATAATTACCAAAGACCAAAGAGTACACAAAAAAATATATCGATTGTCTGTGGGAATATCTGGGACAATATAAAACACCTAACGCGGTTCCCGTCCGCCAGATATCCCCTGTATGTAAATGCTTCGTATCAATATCAAAAACTGGTTTCGGGGAATTATCTGTCAGTGTAACCACCGTAGTGTTCATCCTCCAGATAATTCCACCTGTTAGAAAGCCAAATAAAATATAAATGTTGCTTAGAAATATCCAGGAGTATGGCAACCCTAGCCTTGGGATATCCCGGTTGATTGTAATGAACGCTACAAAGTCAAAATGTCTACTGGAGACATCCAGGAGTATATGGTCTGTGGATCGCATGTCTCCTGTTAGTAGACAAAAATTTCATCAGTTGAATGATTCGCTTTTATGGGATACTTAACAAAAATGGTTATACATTTGAAATATTATAGATAACATGTGATGGCGCAGTGACCAGGAGTCTAAAGGTTTGAAGAACCTGTAGTCTCCAGACATTACCCTGTTTACTAGTAAACAAAATCGCTCTGTTGAAGGCTATTTTCACGGCGAGCCGAGCCGAGCCTGGCTAAGGGTACTGTCACACCAAAAATAGCGCGCGTAACGTGACGGACGCTATGCTGTTTCAGAAAAATCTTTCACCAGCTTATTAAATGAAACAAACCACACCAGCATAACATAATGCTGGCTATGCAGGCTACGCGTCGCCAAGATATGCATCGAGAGCGATCGGAGGCGGACGTAGCTGACATATACATAGCCAGACATAGCAGACGTAGCTCGGTCATTGCATGCGTTCTGCCACTGGCAGCCTATTGTTTTTCAGCGTGTACTGGTTACAAACATCATACTTCTGTTGCTATTGTGCATCTATCCTTGGTCTGACATTGCATCTATCCTTGGTTGCAGCGATTTATTTTTTAGTTGTTTTTACTAGCAAAGTTCTATTATAAATTGTTTAATGGAAGCGCTAATTGACGAGATTCGATTGCGGCCGGAGCTGTGGGATTCTATGAAAAAAGACAAGGCATGGGACGACATAGGAACGATTCTTGGAAAACATAGTAAGTATAGATACTTTATTTATAGTATTTATTCTGTAAGTGAATTATGAAATACAAAAACCAATCTGAAGCATAAAATAAGATATAAGTAAAATGTTTTTATATTATAGATGCTGCTGTAATTTTATACATGTGCCCATTGCCGTGGCACACTGCCTTCGGTTGAATTAAAATAATTCATGAAGTGGGTTCTTATTTGGGTTGCTTCTTTAGCAGCTTGAGTTCCAAATCGGGGCAGAGGTTTGCATAGGCAACACTTTGCATAGGACTCAAGAACCTCTTCCTGGGGACCGACACTAATATTATCACCCTTGTTCTTGCAACGCAGAAAGTAGTGTAGTACCGTGGTTTCCTTCACAATTTTGTGGACCGGAACGCGTTTTCTACAACTCTTCTGCATCGGCATATTCTGTAGTTGTATATCCGTTTTTCATTAGTCAAGTTTCTATCTCTAAGGACGCATAGGAAACATTTCAGCGGAAAAGCTTCATCACCTATGATAACGAAACGAAAGGTTAGGTTAACGAAAGGCAGGTTAACGGCTTCTTCTGTAATTGGCTCGTCGGGAGGTAAGGCAAGGTTGTAACTGCACATTCGTTTGCCTAGAAACTGTCCATTAAATGCTGGCATCGCATTCTTTGCCGTAAGGTCCAATGTCAACAACAGTGGCATTTCCCGCACTGCATTGGGGCACGTAGAGTACTAAACTTGTACTCTACGTCAACTAATGCCAGAAGCACCGTAAAATAAGATTTTTTATAAAAACTTGATCCTGAGTTTGGAGGAGCCTGTATGGAAACATACTTGCCATCAATTGCCCCAATGCAGTGCGGGAAATGCCATCTATCTTTAAACATTTGCGCAATGACTCGCCACATACCAGCATCTGGTGACGGCATATAAATCGGTTGCAAACAACTCCATCTTGCGTCGCACACTTTGTCTACAATTTCGTCTAAGACCAATCCTGTCGCTGAAGGCTATTGTTGTGTATGAGTCACCAGTTGCTAGGAACTTGAAAAAAATTAACCTAATGTAGCCTAATTATTTTGTTATTTTAATTATTGTTTATGATTAATTTTTTGCTTTTAATTCTATTTTTCAGAAGGAACAATGAAAGCTGACTGGAAGAAGCTAAGACTAAGACAGGCCAAGAAGCAAATGAACTGAAGCCATGGAGGTACGAACAACAATTTCAATTCTTGCTAAAATCGATGGAACATAGACCAAGTGAAACCAACATCCCTTTGGAAGAGCTCAGATATGAAGATGAACCAGAGAACAATTTATTAAGTAGTCAATAGGACATAGAGACTGATCAAATTTCTAACACCGATAATGATAAAATAAGCGTTGATCTAATCCGACATTCAGAACCGAAAAAATGTCGCTTTCGGCCTACAAAAGGTATAGATAAGGTATTGGAATTTATGAAAACAATGAAAAAACGAAACATAATTCCCAAACTGCAGACGATATAGATTTATTTTTTGACACTGTCTGTATTTTCATATAAACTCCCCTCGGATTTCATTCCAAGGCCTCCTTCTAATACTGGTGATTGTAATTAAAGAGAAAGCAGTAAGTATATCCGGACTTTTCCGTAATTTTATTCCTTTGAATGTAACATTTTTGTAAAGTTGTCTAATGTGTTAATTTTTAAAATAAATTTAATGAAAGTAAAACAAAAATGTTCCATTATTACTTACCTTACGCAAATAGCGAGTCTCTCTCTAGTACGCACTGGCTTCCTGTAATTTGTATGATATTTCTTTATTCGTGCGTCAATTAGCGCGAACACTTCTTCTAAATGGTCCTTACTTAAGCGCAAATAGTTTCTGAACTTTACGTCATCAAAGATGAGATCTTGCATCAGATGCAAGGTGATATTCCCCAAGTTGATCACGTTTCTGATTCAGTGGCTGTACCCAATTATTTCATTTGGTCAGCGAAGCAAAAGAACTAGCTCGTCCTCACAGTCACTACAATTACGAGACAACCACGGGATATTCCTTTCAGCAAAATCGTACTGACACACAGGTAGTTGTGAATTCGATGCCATTATAGATGGGATTATGTGGTGTGACACGAATAGCTGACGTACCACGCGATGTAGCATGGCGCATAGGTGGCATCGCCGTGCATCGCTGGCATAGCGTTTGTCACGTTACGCGCGCTATGTTTGGTATGGCAGTACCTTGACGAAGCCGTGCGAAGGTTATGTATAATGTATTTTTGAGAGCAGACGTCAGAGCGAGCAAAGTGGAAGTAACATATAGAAATATCTCAATGGAAATGAAATAAAATTATAACATATAAGTAGCGGAGAACTGTTGGACAGTATTAAGCTGCCAAAAACAAAAAATATTCATTTTAAAGCAGCCTTTTTCATTGCAGCGGGCAGTTGATGTTCAATTTTTTTACTTAAAAAATAAATCAAAAAGTAGTACATGGTTCGAAATGTCTACAGCTAAAATGTAAGTTTTTTTTTATTATAATTAGTGACTAGTTGAAACTCTCGAACTAATTAATTTCTGAATTCATTCTTGTCACTCATTTTATTTACTAATGAACTAATTTTTATTCTAAGAGTAAACTTGTAAACTAATGAACCGATTAAATTTTATTGGGTAATTATTTTATTTTTTGAGAATTAGTGTTAAAATTTATCGTATGCTCGCATGCTAATATTTATTTTTATGAATATATTGAGTTCTATTTTTTTTTTGTTTAAGTGACCTGATTTTACTGAATGTTATTAATTAATGCACATTGAACTATATTCTATTTTTCGATCCCTTTTTTAAAAAAGATGGGTTTAATCAGTAAATTTGAGATTTTCCTATTTAGTAGAAAACCCACCCCACGATATTGTCACATACAAAAATTACCGCCACGATACGATCATATTTTTCTTAATATAATTTTTAGACAACTGCACTGAAAACATACTATCTGATAATCGAAACAAAATTGAGTCTCAAATTATAACATATAAAAATTCGAAATTAAAACGAAATAAAAAGTAAAAGAAATTAAATCATTTCCTTTTTATAATTGCTTGACAACACAACACACGCCATGACATTACCACGAAAATACAATAAAGGAACTACGAAGAAGGCTAGTAATAAACGAAAAAATCGAATCTATTAAACGATAGTTCACTCGATTTTCTGCCGACTCACTCAATCGATGTGATTACAATAATTGGTCCATTATTATCGTACAATACTATTCAATCTTTTAAATAGCTTTATCTCTCTTTTACATATAGCAATCATTTTGTATTGTTTCTCTGGCTATTACAGTTTGACAGAGTAATTGTATGAATGGGAGTTAAATGGACTATATCTATTTGTATTTACAGTGTGTGATCATCAATTTAGAATTATGTACCTACCAGCACTTACGTAGTTGAAAAATGGACAATGAACAACTTCTTGAATTAGCCCTCAGTAGACTTCGGTTGTACCGTTTACCAGAAGAAGGAATCTGGACGGCTTAGGCACTCTATAATTTCATGGAACACAAATACTGCTGCAGGGGGGAGTTACCTTGAAGAAATACTCGATTCCAAACTTACTTGGAACTTGTAAATTGATAAGATAATAGACAAAACGGTTATAAGTTTCGTAGTCATAAAACGAATATATGGGAAAATATGGGGGCTAAAGCCTTGCTAAGTTTACAATACATACAAAACCTGAGGTCACCATACACTGAGGTTTACACAGTTGAAAGGCTTCTGGAAATACGGGAGAAGGAATATACGCAGAACGACTGTAATACACGTTGAGGGATTTAAAAGCTCAAATATGTTACAACCTTCTTTGGACTTTTCTAAAATTGAGCTGATGTACTTTCTGCGATACCGCCTCTTTAACCATTCTGTAACTCCCTGATCCATTGGTTGGATAAGTGATGTGACACTTGGTGGAAGGAAGATAGCTGTTATGTCCCCTTTCACTAATTCCTCCTCAGATGGATGTGATGGTGCGTTATCCAACATCAATAGAGCACGAGAACACGAGCAGGGAGCTTTTTCTCTTTCAAGTCTTTTTCAACAGATGGACTGAACTCGTCAAAACACTAAGATTGGAAACGATTGCAATGTACCCAAACGGATTTTTGATTGCGGTAATAAACCGACAAGGAAGATATGTTTATGTTTTTGACTGTCCTAGGCTTCTTAGATTTGCCAATGACGAACACGGGAAGCTTATGTGTATCATGAGCGTTGCTGCAAGCAGGAATGGTTAGCCCTATCTTTTATAAGTTTCGTTCCTGCCACGGTTTCATTTGATGCAGCGAGCGTTTTGTTTGGCAGCATTTTATAGTTTAGGCCTGTCTCATCTATGTTATAGACTTGGCAAGATAACAGTTCGTATTCATCGACAATTTCTTGAAATTTGACAGAAAACTTCTTAGCCGCCATGGTATCAGCAGATAATTTTTCACCAGAAATTGAAACAAACTGGATATGATGACGGGTTTTCCAGTGATCAATCCAGCCTTCACTAGCTGCGAACTCACTTCCGGCTTCTAGTTTTGTGTGCAAATCTATTGCCTTTTCTTTAATAATGGGCCCAGATATCGGGGTTCCTTTCCTTCTTTCTTGGCAGAACCACATCCACAACTCGTTGTCAAGCAGTGTCAAATGTTGTCAAGTTTAGGCCGTTTCAATGTTTTGCGATTTTCAAGAGCGTTTCCACCATCTATCGTCACTGTATATGATTCAATGTCTTTCCAATTTCTTCTCCAATATTTTAAATTGAGTTCCTTGACAATTTTTTGCCGTGATTCCACTTTGTCTAGTCTTTGTAGCACTGCTAATTTTTCATTTAATACAGAGTAACGTGTTTACATTTCACTCCTGACATGTTGCAAAAACACATACAATGTAAAACAAATACTGTAACGAACAGAGAAGAACACTGTCGTAAAACCAACGCACATAAAGCACTAATAACTGCACAGTACGTACAATATAAATAACACGCACAACGACAGAAACGATACGAGAAATGATGGAGCAGATGACAAGCGATAACTGCAAGTAAACAACAATGACGCGACGGGTGGTGAGTCACCAACGAGTCGGGACAAGTTCGGCTCGACCACGGTCGAGTCAACCGGAGTGGCGGACCAGCCGAGGGTGAACGAGAGTGGTTCTACTATACATGCATTATATATTTCCAATACAAATATTGAATTTATGTGCAGTTAAGTGCCAAATTGGTGATACTTGATAATTATAAATTTCGTAAAGGCAGAAAAACTAAAAAAGGTGTCGTTTGGACGTGCACAGTAAAAATATGTAAGTCAAGAGTACATTTGAATGTTGATGAAGGTGTTATAATAAAATGTTGTACGGAGCTTATTTACAAAACGTAACATATCCAAAAATGTAGTTTCGAGCACATGGCAAAAAACTATTACCGAAAATTATTAAATTACAGAGAATGCCCTTCTATAATTAATTGTTTGAAATACTTAATAATATTACCATTTATAATAAAACATGAAATTAAACACAAATTAACAATATTACATTTCAATTTCCAAGTCTTAGTCCCAGGAGTTACATTCTTGCTCAAGGTTGCCATGTTGATGTTTCGTATAAAGTCCCGAAGTATATCGAAATACCAACATAAGTTTGCATCACTGTATTCTTCGCCAAATTCAGGTTGTTAACAGATTTTCCCTTTTCTCGTTTTATAGCTTGAGGCTTGTTATTTTGTTCAGGTCGCCCAACATTTGTCGCATTAAAGAAGGGTTTTGAAGGTGTTCTGTGGATCTGTATTTCTATAGAAGACGTTTAACCCGAGTGTTAAAACGCTATTCTGTTTTTCCCCTTCAAATTGTTTCACTTTTGTAGGTTACATTGCAGCCCTTTAAGATCAAATACACGCCATTTCTGGTGCAATATTTCTCACTGATTTTCTTGTACAAACTGTGGTTTTCTTCAGGTAAAATTTTTTTTTATTACGTGGCAATTCCTTCTCCAGTATATTGAATATAATCTGAAGGAAGATAGAAATTAAGCCTCACAGGAAAAGTTTATTCAAGTTATTCAATATTTTCCGAGGACTCTTTTTGCAACCAGTGCAACAGAAAATGAATCTGAATTCTTGTTTGACTGCTGCACCCAACTAAATGTTTCGCAAGACGAATGTTCGAGGGTGTTTAAAATACCTCATCCAATTTCATTGGAACCTCTGCCATTTTTTATTCTTCCCACATATAAAATCTAGAGCTTTCCGGAAATACATTCACAATGCAACATTTACAAATTATAATCTGGTGGGAGCAATGTATTTCTTGTTTCGGAATTTTTATGATCAGAACGCCCTACAGTAAGAATGGCATTTAACTTACATAAATGGAACTGAACCTGTTTCATTTTTAATTTGTAAACCTAAGAATTTATTGCATTTTTATACTGGAGCCTAAATTTACTGACGTATTTTAGATAGTATTTATTCTAAATTAAACTACTCGGCTACTTCCATTTAATAAAACAATAGAGTACCGAACGACATCTAGAACTGAAATTGTAAAAATTTGAACATTTTGCATTTCGGAAATAAGCTCCTCATCTAAATCATAATCATTCTTCAAATGAAATATTAAATAGGCCAATTATTTGAAATAGCAGATAATTTATCCGAATAACCAAGAAAATTGATTAATTTGGAATCAGGAAGAAAAGAAGCAGTTCATAAAACTGCAATCACCGTAAAGTTAAAAAATACAGTATAAAATTTTAATTATTATTATTTCCATTACTTTATTACCGAAAATTATTCAGTTTTGTATTAAGCAATAAAAATCATATTTGAACCCCCGATTTAAAAATAAATACTTAAATATTACATATCAACTCTTGTTTGAATTAACACGCCTTACCTCTCCGTATTATTTTCATTCATTAGTTTTTATGCCCTCTTATATATTTCAATGTAATTCTTTAGATCCGATGCATTTTGATTGCTTTTATTATCATGTCCGGCAGTAAATACATGCTGTAAAGAAGTAATTACTTCCTTTCATTATTTTTTTCGAAAACTTTTGTCCTATTTCATTTTAAATTTTACATTTTATAAATTTTAAGAATAAAATACGAGCTCACAATAATTACGGGCTCGTCATTTTATTTTTGCATATAGCCACATAGAAGGAACAAGTAACATAATGAAGACCGTCGTGTAACTTACCGGGAGATTGAGAGTTCCTTGGTCATTTCTAAGACCTCAATCCAAAAGATTTTACTTGATGAGTTAGGCGTGAAAAAATTAGTCTCAAGTTGGATCCCGCATCTCTTGACCGAGGAACAAATGGCGCCACGTGTCAGTTGCTGAAGAACTGAACAGAGACCGCTCCAAAAATGTGTACAGTATAGTCAGTGGTGATGCGTCTTGGATTTATTCTTATGAACCCGAGAATAAACGTCAGTTCACTGTTGGGATGTTTCCAGATGAGGAGAACCCGAGCAAAGTCATCTTCCTGCAGTGTGTCGAAAAAGATAGTCGCAATTTTTGTACGAAAATCGGGACATGTGTCTACAATAGTGTTATAAAATCGAAGGGCGGTAACTGCTGATTGGTACACAACCGTTTGTTTGCCAGAAGTCATTTTTCTGAGCTGCGAAAATACAACCCATAGTGTCAGATCATGACAATGCGAGTGCACACACTGCTCGACAAACGATTTCAATCACCTGAAGATGCAGAGATGTTTTCCAAATGACCATTTCGAGCTGACCCGAAAACAAGAGTAGACTAATTGCTTTAACAATTGGTTTCAGCGAATGCTAAAGTGCATCAACAATGGTGGCAAGTACATTGAAAAACAATAATGGACTGTAATTTAAACTATTGCTTTTTGCAAAATTAAAAAGACATATCTCATACATAGTTGTGCTTACGTCAGTGATTAATTTCGTAAAGGTCGACCAGGATCATTATTGTTCCAAAAAGAAACATCTATCCTGCGTGCAAGATGTTATAAGAGGTTCAATATGTGACATACATTGAGGTGGAGGTATCCATAGGCATATCGAAAATTACAGCAAATTCTATTTTGTATGAAAATTTAGATGTGAAAAAGCTCTTCTCCAAACTGATCCTTCAAAATTAGACCGAAGTACAAACGCTCGCACCTAGTGGTGCAAAAAAATATTCAAAACTTTAGACCTAGGTGCAGCGGTGCTTTCATAAAACATCATTGCAGACAACATCTTAACAGCAGACAAATCTTGGTGAAAACTCTATGTGCGTATGATTTGGACACTTAGCAAAAATCAACAAATAAAGTTATTTTTTTCAAACCGAACCATTTAAAAAAACTATTATCCTAATATTAAATTATACCCTTAAACTATATACATATATTTGAATTTATATAGTAATAGTCATGTGGCAAAGGCACAATTTTAAAAACAGTTTTATTGTAGCATATTTTACCACTGCCATCATCAATGATGAGTTGAGAACTGGTAATCTTCTCAGTTTAAAACTTATCTCTGGTGGTGTCACTGTGTTGGTGAAACATGTTATAATAAAATTGTTTTAACAATTATGCGTTTGTTTCTATATAACTAACTGTATAAATTCATATTAAGAGAGAAGAAGTAGTTTCGGCATTTAATAAACTAAAACATCACAAATCGCCGGGCTCTGACGGAATTGTATCTGAGATGCTAACAGAACTCGGAGATACAGGGGTAGACA
>WYDF02000001.1:61691-73873 GCA_009867245.2 Adranes taylori
TAATTTTGGACAGTCTCTTGCAATTTTTTAATCAAAAAACAATATTGTAACACGCTAAAAGTTCTTAAATTACTTTCATTCTTAAGTTAAACCCGGATTGTACCTCCACCATATATGTCAAGTTATTTTGAATAAGCGTGACTTAGTTTCAGACAGGGATTAGTTGCAAATTGAGGAGCAGGAACAACCCCTGTCATGTCAGGTTTATTAAAAATTAGGTGACAATATGCCCAAAATCAATTGACATATTATAAAGTAATTTAAAATTTGACTGAAATCTACGGTCACTGACCTATCCAAATTTTGTTTGATAAAATATGTGTAATAATAAGAATTACATGTTTTCGAATGCAACAATGCTTTTTTAAGTCTTTAATAAATCATTCACAAGTCTTAATTTTTTTTACGATTATTAATGAATTATACTTGTTGCACAAACAGTGATTATAATTTTCATTTATGCACAGATTGAAAACAAAATACTAAAACTGGTAGCCTAATTGTAAGTACGCTATAATTAATTTGTTTAAATTTAGTATTTTCGTAAATAATTTTTTAATTAGGAAAATGCTTATAAATTACTATGAAATATTATGCTCAATCAAACACCCTTTATTGGCATAACTTATAACATTCTTTCCGATATTCTTTCCGACAATAGCAAACTTTACAAAAAAGAAACAACTAAGATAATAAAACTACAAAACCCAAAACCAATCGTTACTCTTCTTCCCACAAGAAGGAATATGGAATTTTCTACTTTACTTCATTTCTTCCCCTCAATTCCCTTCCATCTTCCTTCTCTCCTCAATATTTTTTTCCATTATCCCTAAACCTTTTATTCCTCCGCCCAAACACATCTTACCTCATCTCTTCCGTATGACCTCTCTTTAATCAAAGTCCGATTACTTTAACAAAAAGCATTTTCCTAATTTCTCGCGAGACTCTTAACTAAATGGAAGATTTCTAATTTTATATAGCCTATGGGTATCTTATCCATTCTTGAAGAAGAATCTATGTTCCCCAAGGCTACTGATAAGACCTTCGAGGAGAAATTGAACAACAACCATTTGGGCAAATCACCGAACTTCTTGAAACCTAAACCGCCTAAACCTGGATGTCAAGCTGCTCACTTTGCTATTGGTCACTACGCTGGCAATGTAAGTATTAATCCATCAAATAGAGATAATTAATATTATTATAAGAAAACATGAGAGTAAGTGTTTTTATAAATTATTTGATTTCTAGGTACCTTATAACATCACTGGCTGGCTTGAGAAAAACAAGGATCCCTTGAACGATAGCGTTGTAGATTTGTTCAAGAAGGGTACAAACAAATTGCTGCAAGATATCTTCTTAGATCATCCTGGTCAATCTGGAGCAGCAGGTGCAGATGCTGGTGGCAAAGGTATAAGTTGATCTTTGATTAAAAATTGATACTAAAGATTTTTCTATGATGAAGCGATATAAAATAAAATTTAAATAAACATAATACGAAATCAGACCTAACAATTTTTAAAATAATTGGTTCAATAATCATTTGTTTCCAATGCGACTTGTTTGGAGCTTTTAAGTATCGGTTGCATTTCTGCCACTTCACTTGTTGCTTGCGTTTTAATGATAATTCGTATTTGTACATCAATCAACACTTTATCGGGATTTATAAGAACCACTTCCACCATATACTCGACGTTACGATATTTTATTTCTAATGGATTACCAATCATCCAAGTCTTAATATATTCGAGAACTTTAGGATTCTGATCAATGGTCTTATCAGAAATAATTGGTTCTTTCGCTACCGTTTCAAAACTAGTCAAATACGAAGAAATAAGCAGTTCTAATTCATCTCATTTCATCTAAGCAAAACCCAAGTGATACATTGACCTTCAGAGAAGAGAATCTCAAGCATTTCCGCTGTTAACATTCTTCTGCTTATTACAGGAAGTAATTTTAGTAATCCTACGCAACAATATATACTACCTTTATTTGTTTGGTTGTACATCTGCTCAAACCAGATAAACTGACTCCTACATATGAAGTACATATACATATTGAATCTTTTATAGAATATAATATTGCAAACTATAATGGAGAACGGATAATAATATGTTTTACAAATAATAGGTGGAAAGAGGCCCAAAGGTTCCGCTTTCCAAACTGTGTCAAGTTTGTACAAGGTAATTTAAAAGTTCCAGCTAAATCCTTGTTTAAGCTCTGTCTTAAATAGAGCTTTGATTGGCTTTCACCCAAATCCTAAACTATAGAATCGCTGCAATAATATTGGATGGAGCAAAAGGCAATATAATACAAAATGTACAAATAAGTTACACACATCAATAAGAAATTTACAGTTCAACTAACTATTGATCACTAAATGTAACTACAAAAATTTTACTAAAATTTTACTTTGATTTTTCAAAACAATATAGAAATATTGAACAGTTAATTTCAAACAGGCAAAATATAACAGTAGGTATAGCGTCGGGTGGGCCAGACGGTTATAGACTAGGCCGATGAACGAAATGTCTTCTGCGCATACATGACCTAATACATCCGGCTATACACACGAACAGTAATAAAAGATGATGTGGTCTTCCTCCCATTGGACTCGCTTCTTTTGACATCTTGATTCCTGACGTTTTTATTTTGAACAGATCTACAATAAGTAGCTAGTACCCGCCGAATGTACATTGAATAAAGCTACTTCAGTTAGGGTTACTTATTTTTACATCTTGATTCTTAACGTTTTCATTTTGGGTTAAAAGTCTCCAATAAGCAGATAGTACATAGCGGATGCACAACTGAATTTATTTTGGCGTTTCTTACTGATGTGAGGCCATATTTGTGGTTTTATTAGGATGTCTGCTCGCCACGTGTTAATAAATAGTTCTTGTGATATGGTACTCATTCTTTCTAAGTACACAAAGTCAACAGCGGTTTTCCTCTATTATTTCTTTCATCTAGCCACCCGTTTTCCTAGAGCACTGTTATGGTGGACGTATATATTTTCAATGAGGTTTAAGATCTATTATAATTTCTAATTCTTATCATATAACCCTCTCAGCAACGTAAATGCTCTGCTGAGAGAGGCGGATAACTCATATATGGGAAATGGTACAGGAGTGCAGAAACTGGATTTATTTGAGCTACGGACGTTGTGTTAGCAGCTAGAAATTCTTTCCAATCAGAGCAATATCTAGCGTTCAACTCACTGTAGCTTGATTAAATTAAACACAGTGCTGCTACTCTAAATTTGTTAGTCGTTTATTCTTATAAGGATCTCGAAGCGACTAGTTTCGAGATCAACAATTGTCTCATCATCAGACTTTTTTTATTATGAAGATCCAACTTTAAATTAATCATTAACAATGATGGTAAAATTTAATTCTGTATTTGTTATATTCCTGCGACATGGAGTAAATACAATTAACTCGTGAAGCGCAAGATTCGTCAAGTTGTTGTAGAAAATTAGAATTCTGCCGCGTTCGTAGAGGAGTACCTGTTCGTTACCAGGAAATATCTATTATCTATTATCAAAAAAAGAAAAAAATCGAAACATCAGAAGACAGACTTCTAACACTAAGATGTCGTCTAAATGCTTATTTGTACATCTAGTATTTTATCAAAAAAATCAAATCAAATTTTATAGGAAAATAACAACATATGTGTGGTGCGTTGCTTACTGTGATTAAAGCATCCCTAAAAAATGTTTTTGCTTTACTTTTTTGAATAGGTGGACGTGGTAAAAAAGGAGGTGGTTTTGCTACCGTATCCTCAGCTTACAAGGTTTGTTGTGTCCCAAAACGACAATCAATTTTTTATCTAGTATTTTTGTTCTTGATATCTAACCTACACTTTTTCAGAAATAGTTTAGAATTTAAACTATTTCAGATATTAGATTTATATAAAAATAGTCTAATGACAGATATATAATCTAACATCTTATATTATTTTCCTAAATTCTTCGTACTAAAAATTCAATTAAATCGAATTTATTTATTTACACTTTGTATTATTTTACTTTTATTATTGTATTTTATTTAACTTCATTGAATCATTTCTAATAAATATCAATTGCAGTAAACAAAAACCAATTTATCTAGGACAAAGTTTTTTATACTGTGTTTATACTTACTTCGTCTCTTGTCATGTTCGTGTATATAAAATATTGTTTTGTTCAGGTAATTATTTTTATCATGGGACACACGATTTTTTGCGTAGTGCTTAAATACCTAAGAGAACATAGAGTATTCTCGTTATTCATTCGTTTTGTTATTTATTAATACACATTTAAACTAACTAATATAATTGTTTTGTGTTGATTTTACCGGATTTATTTCAGATCTCTTTAAATATTTTGCGCGAGTTACTGATAATCTAGTTATACAAAACTTAAATATTCTTTTCTTGATCAAATTAAGAAATTGATTAAATCCCTTACAATTTGCATCATTTCAATCTATTCCGATTATCATTAGTCACAGCCGAGTATCAAAATTCGAGATGAACGGGACGGGATCTACCTTAAATTATCGAACAATTTGAGACTATCAAATTTCTACAGCAAAATATTAAATAATAATGCCATGTACCGAAAATGTAAAGGGTTGAATTAAATCAGGACGCAAGCAGGTTAGGTTAGTTCATAAATTATAAAAAGTACGTGGTATTACAAATTAACGCTTAACATAATCATTCGAAACCATGGGTGTTTTTGATGGGGGAATTAATATAAACTCATACGAAATTTCATAATCGAATAATAATCCTAACGATTTTTACAGACCTACTCTTAATCTTGTGAACTTTTCTTCAATTGATTGTTGATCCGTCTCCAAATTAAACACGAACTTACCTAATGCTGCTACTAATGACTATGAGGGAAACTTTTATAAGCTTCAAAATAACAGCGTTTTTGGCAAAACAATGGAAAATGTGGATCAACGAAGGGGTATTGAACTTGTCTGACACTGGGATGACGTGGAAAACCGGTATGGGAAAACCGGTGGAAAACCTTGTGTCCGGATTAAGCATTCTAGCTTACCACATCCAGTGTGAGTGCATTCTAGTTTACCAGTGTGAGACAAGTTTCATATCCTCCGTTTATCTACATTTTCCATTATTTTCCCGAAAACACAGTTGGTGACAAACTTATAAAAGTCTCTCTCAATGTCATTAGTAGCAGCAGTACGTATATTCTTTAAACCACATGATAGCGTGGCGCCGATTCGTTTAGAACTGTTGAGTCAAGTTATTTCTATGCAGTAAATTTCTATTTCAGGCGCTTAACAGAAAATAGCTAGGTTCCATTCGAGAAAAAAAGTTCACAAGTTCCACTATTATTCAAAATTAGGTACACAACGTGGGTATAAGTACGCAATTAAACAAGTTCTAATTAAATTAGACGTAAATTGTTCTAATTAAATAAGATATCGTAACTTGCATACTTTCATTCAAATAAATAGAAAAGTTATTATCATTAAAACGAGATCCCAATAAATCCGTTATTAATTTAGTTTAAGTATATATAAAGCAAAAGCTTTTAATTCAGCTATTATGTCATTTAAGCGTTAAAAATGTGTACTTATTAAACCGTTTAATCAACTAATATTATAACTAAAGAATTATATATCATATATTCAATGTTATGTAATATATATGTAATTATAGGAACAACTGAACAACCTAATGACAACATTAAGATCGACACAACCTCATTTCGTCAGATGTATTATTCCAAATGAACTGAAACAACCAGGTAAATTTATAGAAATAATATTTTTTATATTAAATATCATTGTTGATTTTCTTTAGCTTAATCTGGCAATTCAGGCTTTATTGTGTATGGCGTTAAATTTGTCAATATCAAATAATCACGGTTCTTATGTCGCGTTTCAAATAAGATAAATTTAAAAAAGTACTTAACCGGTTTCATTCGATTAAAAAAGTTATTTTGAATGCAATAAATCCAAATATATTTTATATAATTTTTGTGAAAATATTCAAAGTGATAATTATTTACATTATATTTAAGGTGTCATCGATTCCCATCTGGTAATGCACCAACTGACTTGTAACGGTGTACTTGAAGGTATCCGTATTTGTCGTAAAGGTTTCCCCAACAGAATGGTATATCCTGATTTCAAGCTACGGTAAGTTCAAGTAACATTTTCTGCTTTAGATTTTACATCAAACACTCACTATAAAAACTGATCCGTTGTCAAAAAAATCAAGTTCTTTGTCAATAATATTGTATATTTCTTTTAACACTTAATCACTTGTACAGTTTGATAATATTTATAGATTATTAATATCAAATATTTTCAAGCATGTCATCTTTGATAGATGTTTATATTATCACAATCAAAACGAGATTATGAAATATCTTAAGCAAGAAAAGTTGACGTCGCGCGAATTAACCTATCGGTACATATTCTTTCATTTTCGCCATACCCATCCATTTCAACTAAAAGTTGATTCAATGTCTAACTGCGTCTAATCAGCCAATCATCTCGACAAACTCACTTCCAGCCATCGATATGCTTCAGTTGCAACGACTTTCGCTAAGATTGTCTTCTCACAACCGGAAGGTCCTAGAAGTAAAGCACCGCGCGGCACTTTGGCAGCCAATTGCTTATAATGATCGGGATGTATCAAATAATCAACGAATTGCATCATTTCGAGTTTCGCTTCGTGTATTCGGATACTATCTGAGAATTTTACACTTTTACCATGACCGGTTAATGGATCTACTAATGTAAGTTTAGCATGGACGAGTTGGGTAAATGAATCGATAAAACCACGTATACCGTTAAAAAAATTAAGACTGTCTATGACGGTTAATGCTAAATTGTGTTATTCACTAATGCTAGTACTAGATGATGGTCTGGAACAAACTATGTTACAGCTTTAATATTAAGCGTGAAGATGTATATTTCGCGTCAACAAATATCAATAATCGAAATACAAGTACAAGAAATACAAGTAAAGATATAAAAATTCGCGACAATGAAAATCAATAACCGAAATAGAAGTATGTCTGATTTAAAACGCACTAAAAGAATTGCAATCGTAAAGAAGTAATAATTCGTGTCAACAAAAAGCACTAACCGAAATATAAGTATGTCTGACTCAAAACTATAAATATGTCTGACTAAAAATATGTTCAACTACAAATATATCTGATTTAAAATGCAACAAAGGCATTGCAAGCGTGAAGATGTAGGAACTAGCTTTAACAAAAATTAATAATCGAAATACATGTATGCTTTAAAATATACGAAAGGAATTGCAAGCGTTGGAGATGTAATAATTTGCGTCAACAAAAAGCAATAACCGAAATACAAGTATCTCTGATTCAAAATGTACTTACAGAATTTCAAATGAAACGCTTTTCGGTAACGTTTAGTTCACATACTAACGGTGTATTCATCAAGATACAATAGAATAAAAATCAATACAATATCTGTGATAAAGGATTTGAATTGTTTTGACAACTAGATTAAAAATATGTTATATTCAATTTCTAGGATAAATCAATTCCAAGGTAGTACTAAAATATTCCATAGAGTTTACTAAAATGTTTATAGTAGTTCTAGTTCATGATGTTTTAATTCAAATAATTATTGATTATACGATGAAATAGCTACATGATCTTAGCACCGGCTACAATGGCTAAAGAGAAAGATCCGAAAGAAGCAGCGCGAAAATGTCTGGAGGAAGTCGGTTTAGATCCAGATGGTTATCGTGTCGGCCTTACAAAGGCAAGGGTTTGATTTCCTTTAAAACAAAAAAGAAACCCTTGCGTATTGACAATGTAATGATACCGTTACCTATAATCAAAATCTTCTAGACCATTATTTTCAAATTTGAGTTCGTAGTTTATAAAATAGACTTCTTTACAAAAGAATGCTTTCGATTACAGCGCTCTCAGCTACCACCGCCAGTGTTTCTGAACAGATTTCGTTGCGTAAAAAATTATTGTCTGAAAAGTGTAGAATACCATTCCAAAATGCGATAAAAACATTTAACTTTAGCCATGAGATTCTTTATTATTTGCTTAAGTATAGTACCTACATGCTAACTAAGGTGAGCAAAAGTACATTGGAATGCTTTTTTTCACACTTCTAGCGTTTCCTTCATTCTTTATACTCTTCCAGTTTTAATTCGAACAGAAAAGGAAATGCAGATGTAGATAGTGCTTATTTGTCTACAGTAAATGATCCCAGCACAATAATGACAAAGTTGTCGCCTAGTATATACTGCAACCAAATTGGATGAAAATTATAAATTTCATATAATATATTTAGATCAGTTTCAATCTTCTCTGTGAAATTCTCAGCAAATCTATTATTCACTTCTAGGTCTTCTAAGAAGTGAAGTAATAAATTTTTCTTCTGCATTCGAGTTACGATCCAGTTTTTAGAGAAAATAAATTCATAACTTGAAATAATGGCCCCCAAATTTTTGAAAGTATGTCAAATCATTGTGGTATATCAAGTGGAATAAAATATTATTATGTGAACGTTTTGATTATAGGTACACGGGTATCAGTCAAATTAAAAATCAAATTGCACCCTTTGTCTGCACACGTGTTTGAGTATCAGTTTTGGGATCACCTCCAGTGAATTGTATTGAACGTCAACCATGAAAAACCACAGTAACAATATTTGCATCTTCTTGTCTATAATAGAAGAGAGGATTCCTTCCTTCGCAAGAAGGCGGCGGTATAAAAGTCTAGAAATCGGAATGTCGGTAATGCAGATAATCTAAGTCATTGCTTGCCTGTACTTTACATTCGGCGAGAGATGGAGCCAGTTGTATTGAATATTGTTAATACATCGGATGATGAATAAAACCTATGTTTCCATTTATGCAATTTATATATAACTAAAAGTTTTGTTCTGCTCTGTACAACGCTAACCGTGTAAGGAAAATATAAGTTAGTAGTAATGCATAATAGAATAAACGTTAGGTCCCCAAAATAGGCGAGTAAAGAAAGCCGGCGCGTAGTCACAATAAACATTAATTTACATAAACGAACGATGCGAGACAAAGTAAGACATTGGGGCCCAGTACTAATTTATATATAGTTTGAAATGAGATTCTCATTTATAATCAGCAGCAGTTGTAATATGTTATATTACATTATATGCACGGTATTACATTATATATGTGTCACGTAGTTCACACTTATTTCTAAATCGACTTTGCATTTTCTTCCTTTTGCCTAGACACCTGGACGTTACCCAAAATATGCGCTAGGTATTTGTTCTTAGTTCGTAAATATTTTATTTACCCTTTTAAAATTATACAGTGCATCAAATGTTTAAGGTAACTTAAATATTTATATAAATTGCATAAATAGAAACATACATATAAATAAGATATAATTTTTATTTACAATCCGGTATATTCACAATATTCTGTATAATTAACCCCATCTCTTGCAGAATGTAAAGTACCGGCAAGCAATGACGTAGATTATCTACGTGTAAATTTCTAGACATTGCACAGTAAATTGGCTGCACAAGGAAGGAATCCATTCTTCTTACAATTTTTATTTGTACCAAAGAAAATAGAATTGTTTTCGTACTCTAACCGATTGTTTTGTTTGTTTTGTTTTTGTTAAAAATTCTTCACCAACCCCAAAACCAATTCCACATACAGTTACAAAATCTTAAACCCAGCAGCTGTATCGAAAGAATCCGATGAGAAAAAAGCCGCTGCGCATATTTTGGACGCGACCGGTTTAGATCCTGAAAATTATCGTCTCGGTCATACAAAGGCATGTAGACAAAATTCAAAAATTGAAGGCGACATGAATAATTTTCTTTTACTTTCTTGTACTTTGCGTGTTTTTTTATTATGTATAGTATTCATACATCTTCCCAAGTCATTTACAGTGACGTATGACTATATTTTCGTACAACTTGTGTATATATTATATCATTTATTGTTATGTTTTAAAACCATATAGATATGGAACCCTTTTTCATACTCATATGTATATTATTAAACATGTATATCGCTGTGAGTCTATGGTAGAAAAACAAATATCTACTAACCTTATGTGATTAATAAATTCAAATTACAACACTTATTTTAGTCTTAAGAAAGATAAAATTTAATATTAAAAACATATGTGTACCTCAATAAGTTCTTAAATTAAAATGTTGTAAATTGAAAATTATTCACAAATTGTGTTGTAAAGTAACCATAAAGATCCATAAATTGACACATGGATTACCAACTCTTACCTTTAAAAGGTTTTACCACATTAAAGAGCCTATTTCTACATACATCTAATTATAAAAATAATTTATAATGTTTATACAATGATTGTTGTACATTGTACAAACACAACTTCCAATGGACAAATACAACGTGCAATACAATATATAGTTGTATAAATATTATACTAGATACAATGTGGTACAATATTGTAACTTAATGTGTTCGTTCCACTTTGTAAAATCTGAAATAATCTCAATTACAATTGCATTTTTAAAAAAAGTTGGATTTATATGATGTAATTACTCCTTAAACATTTGATTATGGAAGGGAGGAACGCTTAACTTATTAACTCGGATTAAATGAAAAAAACAATATTGGAGCCCCACAAGGTATTGGGGGCCAATTCTCTACCTAATATATATACATTACCTTCAAAACTATTGTAGTAATCAACTATGTTTTGATTGGTTTTTCTACTCGTTATAAACTCGAATATTAGATAATTGAACTGCAGTATTTTCCTCGATAATTTTTCTAGTACAATCTTATACGATTAAAAGAATGTGGTAAGAACGATTTAAATAAAAAAAATTACAACTGCGTGGTAAAATCTTTTGCCTATCCTATTTGTCATTGATTTTTGAAAATGCCCAAGTAACGGCAAATGTTGATGAGTTTATTTTTACATTTAATGTATCAGTAGTGTAGTACGTTTGCAATATTGAAGTATATGAGAAATAAGGTAGGGAGTACGGCATATTTTGTATAAAAACAAGTAAACCTTAATACAGTATCTTTCATTTTGAATAACTTAACCATATCATTTTTCTTGTGCAATTTTGATATTCTGTTAACTAAAATTATCCTTTCAGAAAGATTTGCATACTTTTGACACCTAAAGCCCATATCAAACAGAAATTCTGTTCTGTTTGTTCTGTTAGAAATCGACAAAAAGTAACTCAAGAGAGGCCGCATGCCGTGGCAAATCGGACAGCGGAGCTGTCCACTCCTTAGGCAAATATGGGGTCTGGGTGTAAACTAGTGTTTTTTCTAAAACCATTTTTATAGAATGGATTGCTCCTTTTAATTTAATTTTGGCATACAGAAACTTCCAAGTTGTTGAAATATTGAGCAAGCAATATCCCGAAACATTTCTGCTCCAGTTAAAAGTCTCAAATTAACCTCCTATACAACATTAAAAGTTTACCATGTGCACAGAAAACGTAAGTCACTCTTTAATGATGACTGATTCTGCCCGTCCAATCGTCCCGGCGACAGCTTGAGACAACTTATTCTGAACCTAATTGATGACGCTGTCATTTGCACTAAAAATATATTATCTTAGACACGGAGCTACGCTACTAATGACTTTGAGAAACCTCTTATAGCCTCCTGAATAACAGTCTTCTCGGCAAAACAATGGAAAATGTGGATCAACGAAAGGGTATTAAACTTGTCTCACACTGGGATGACGTGGAAAACTGGCATCTCCTAGGAAACTCGTAGTCTCCTAGACAAATTAAGTTTTGGATGTCGAGTCCAGTTTCCCGCATTATCCCAATGTGACACAAGTTTAATACTCTTTCGTTTATCCACATTTTCCATTGTATTTCCGAAAACAGTGTTATTGTGAAGCTTATAAAATTCTTTCTCAAATTCATTAATTGTAGAAGTACGTAAGTCAGTGCTCAGCTTAATATATTCTTTAAGTCAGATGAAAGCGGTTAAAAGTTTACCCTGTGCACAGTAAACGTATTCTTTAGTTGTTTAAGATTTACTCTTAAGTACTAAAACTCTTTCTTTCCTTAACAAGAATTTCCTAATTTTTAACATTTATTTCATTAGAGAAATATTTATATAAACCGATATTTTAAATATTGTGTACATTTCCACCTTCTAGTATGGTATTGTATACGTATAGATCCTACAGATAATATCTGTAG
>WYDF02000001.1:99909-111845 GCA_009867245.2 Adranes taylori
GTGCAAATTATAATTAGGAGCTCAAACTAATCAAATCTATATCGCACTCGAATATTGCGAATATTGCTAAAATGAGGTTGAGTTTTATTATCCCTTTCATTTAGAGATACCACTTTTCCACGTTAGGACAGTGATTTTTGAAATTATCATATTTTTATATATGATGTACATTATTTAAAGTGGTTATTATTTCAGATGTAGGTTACATATTGATCACATAGATAGATGGAATTATCTGGATTAATGCGAACCGCGTCAAATGTGTCCGATTCGCCCTGATAATGCTATTTATGCACAATAAATAGATAGCTAAAAACTAATTTAAAACTTCCATAAATAAAGATCTTTCCTTTAAATCAATTAAATAAAGAAATTCCTAACGCTAGCAAAAGTAAAACAAATGTTTTCATTGCATTGTGATGTAATTAGAGTAGGGGGCGGTGGTTCAAAATGATCCCTGCCGGCAAAATGATCCCCCGTTTATTTTTAATACCAATGCTACCCTCTGTGGTTCAAGTCGGTGACTACAGTCAGTCGAGTCACTATGTTTAGGTGACCACTGAATGTGAACGAGGAAACATCGTTTTATAAAAATATTTGTGAAAAAGTGATTTTTATGCGGTCTGATCTAAGTTAAGTACTTTTAAACTATTGTAGCAGTGTTGTTATAGTAATAAGAACATTATATTACAATATATTTTATGAAAATACATAGTTTTGCCTACTGTTTGAAGAGTTTACGAAAATATTAAACAGAGTCGGCATCAAGTTACCATAACCTAATGCAATACATACACTTCCGGGGCAAAATGGTCCCTTACTGGGTTGTATAAAATGATATTGCCCGCCCGACTTTATTTTTTTTTCTCACAAAAAATTTGAAACAACAAAATAAAAGGGGTGGGGGAATATTTCAACAAATGTTCAAATATCCTTAACATATACTAAATCGTTTTATTTTTTTTGTTGCAGATAAGAACATGGTTCAAAAATATAAAAGAAAAACTGAGAGGCAGTTATGGGACGAAGATAAAATGCGACAAGCAATAGGTAAGGTCCGTCGAGGCTTAGCTTACAAAACTGCGGCCAGAAACTGTGGTGTTCCGCCTATACTTGACATGGAAAGCAGAATGTACGGTCTCACCACTAAAGATGTGAGATCGATTGATTTTCAGCTTGCAAATAAAAATAATATTGATCATCCCTTTTCCAAGGAAACATGTTTAGCTGGCAAAGATTGGTTGACCAGTTTTCGCAAGAGGCATCCTCAACTTTCAATAAGATCACCTGAGTCAACATCAGGGGCTCGCGCTCTTGCTTTATACCAGCTTTGCCGTGATAAAATTTTCCAGCACACAGGATCTTTAATGTTGATGAAACATCTTTGAGTACGGTCCCAGGGATAAATTGTAAAGTTCTAGCAATAAGAGGTAGAAAACAAGTTGGCAGAGTTGTATCAGCAGAACGAGGTATATCGACTACTGTTATAATTTTTATGTCTGCATCTGGTTCTTATGTTCAACCTATGGTTATTTTTGCTCGTAAGCGAATGAAAGAAGAGTTGAAAGATGGTGCACCACCGGGTACAGCATTGTATTGCAACGATTCTTATTGGATGAAACTTGAGGTTTTTGCGCTGTTGTTTGACCATTTTCTTTCCTTTATTAAACCTTCACAAGAGGATCCTGCACTTTTAATTCTTGATGGCCACCTTTCGCATACCAAAAAACTTAATTATCATCGAAAAAGCCAGAAGTAATTTTGTGACCATTTTATGTCTACCGCCACACACCACCCACGAACTTTAGACGTTAGACGTGAGTTTTATGTACCCACTCAATCAGTAATATGATAAAATATTGGATAAGTGGCTTACTAATCACCCCGGAAGGGTTGTAACCGATTTCCAAATCTCACAAATCTTCAACGAGTCTTACATACAGGCCTGCACACCACTTAACGCAATTAACGGATTCAAGAAGACTCGAATTTTTCCTTACGACCCAGATGTTTTCACTGACATTGATTTCGCAGCTGCGGAAGAGACTGAGCAAAGAGACTGTCATTCTGAGCAAAACGAACCTCAGAATGACAATGTCCACGAGGAAAATGATGCGGTCCATGAACAAAATGAAGAACTCAAAGATGAAAATAATGCGGTCCATGAACAGAATGATGAGACCAATGGAAAAAGTATTGAAAGCTGAAAATGATGCTTTACCAACAACTATTACCCAATCCTTAACTTCGGGTAATGAACCCTAGACATCGAGAGTATCAAGTGGTTTTAATATTCTGCCAAATGATGTTCATCTACTCCATAAAATGGCAGGAGAATAGCACAAAATCAAGGAAGTCTGGAGGCACAGTAGTTTTGATAAACAGTCCGTATAAAGATCAACTGTTAGAGGAACAACAGAAGAAGGAAAAGCAGGCCGAAGAAAAAGCTTTAAAGAATAAGAATAAATGGCAGAAATAAGGTCCAAAAGAAAATAAAAGGCGAAGTGTGAGCAAATAAACGAATAATAAAAGAAAATAAAAAAAGAAAACAGGACAAGAATGAGGAGTGGTAGAATATTCAGAATATCCTATTTGTACCGAAACATTTCTACAGTCTCATTCAGGAGAAGGGTGGGTGCAGCGCTCAATGTGCTACAGTTCAGCACATGACAAGTGTGCGGGAATCGAAGATAATGATTGCGATCCATATTGCTGTGACTTTTTTATTCAAAATGTCAAAGTGAACAAAAATGCGTAAACATTTTAACTTGTAATGTCAAATTGGTTTGCGTCTTAATTCATACTTTTTGTATTTTGTCGTTTTTTTTTTTGATATTTTTTAGCTGTTTTATTACACAGCAATTTAAGTTTATTTTTACTAAATCTCATTTGGTTTAGCTAAATAAAGTAATTTTGGCTGTCGTTAATTGATTGTTTTATTACGAAAAAACTCTTAAAATGCATCAAGAACAGTCTCTTTGCCTTACTTTAGGGAACATTGTGCCCAACATATCAGGGTAAAACGATCCTTTTGCAAACATCTACATTACTGCCATCAAAAACTTCTTTATTTTGGGGGTCATTTTGGGTTACCGTTCCGTCCCCTACACACTATATCGATTGCGAAGTTTAGATGTAAATATATCAAAACAAGACATTATAATATCGTCTTACCTTTCATTGCATTATTATTAATCATTGAATAAAACTAGCTCAAGCCAAGTGGCATCAGCAACAATAAATTACCTAACAACATACTTTATATATAAAAGTCCAAATATTGGATAACGCGATTGACTCATAAATTATTATAAATCGTTCATAGAAACATAAGAATGCATTTGATATATAAAGACTGATTAAATTTTAAATAAATTGACACTGTCAACTTAGAAGTCAGGCTGCATGTTTAATTTTTGATCATCTGCTGTTTTAGACTTAAGGTAGTCCAAATATTTACGGAAATTTAATTTATAATATAATATAATTAATATAACTAACTTACGCATCTTAAAAGGAAATGTAAATAAATGATTAGATATGCGAAATTTTACTATTTTAGTGCTGTCGTATAATAAGCTATAAAATATTATATGCGAAATACGCTTTTGTCACACAACTATACTGTGTCTAAAAAATAAAGTGCCGTATATATATATATACAAAATTTCACATGTCAAGTGATGAATGGCAAACTGCATTTAAATGGTAGACTGTATTCAAACTGTATTCTAAGCCTAATCAATTATTATTGTTCTAACCTAATAAATAATTATTTTAGGAATGGCGATTCTAAATACTTTTATAATCTACAGAATAATCATTTATTAGGTTTATGCTTAAATAATGGTTTAGCAATCAATATGATAGATATTGTACATACACAAGTAGGACTCAGAAAATAATTATAATTTCAAGCAAGGAAATGTTGTAAAATTTTTTATTACTGTTCTGTATGTAGGTGTTTGATCACCGGTAATATAAATTTGCGAAGAACGGACACTTGTGTTTAAGTTTGAGGACTCGCCTTGCCTTATCCCTTAATTAAACAGTTCTGTTTGAACAGACAGATTAAATGTGACATAGAACTGTAATCGCGCTTATTGTTGCAGTAGGCACGTTATGTTAGCCAAGCAGATCTTCTTTGGAAGAAGGGTCATAACCTATAAATTCGTCTTTGCCGCTAGAGTAAGGTTCGGTTGTGCAATCTAAAACATTGTATTTAGAGTTTAAATCATCTATTACCTAACGAATCCTCTGCATTATTTCAAATGAGAAGTTTCCTTCTAAATAACAGCTTTAAAAGCACTATATGAAATTTTTATTATGAGGTTTCCGAAAAAACAGCGATTCGTGATAACTTTCTACATTCCCTAAAATTAAATATGCATTAGCAAAACATAGAGACTCACAAGTAATACACAAGGTAAGTCGAAAAACTTGATTTTGACGTAAAAGTAAAGTATCCTTAGCCTGAAAAATATCGAGAAATGTTGTCAAATGTCAGAGGCGTGGTTCCTTGAACTCCTCGGAAGTGGTGTTGTAGAGACTTGTCACTCCACACCCTTAACCCATCGAAGTGTGCTGATGCCAGCGGAGTAACAAAGCAGTACAAAGCCAGCAACGCGGCGGCTGTCATACATGATCGTCTCTTACAACCGCCAAAATGTACTTATTAAATTCTGACGTTTTCTCCATATCTTTGGCCCCGAACATGATATCTGCTACGTAATCTTCTTGGATAATTCTTGCTGCCACCGGGGTTTTCTTTATATTGCTCACCCGGGATACGACATTAGTTATGTTAACTTCTTCGACATATCTTGCTGCCGTCGGGTTGCATGTTTCTTTTTTCTTCGGTAGTTCTATTGCTTCTCTAAGCGCAGTGAATATTTCTTGGCTCTTTCCTTCTATTCCCACTTGCAATAGCTTAAACTATTCTTTTACTTCCGAGTACTCTTATCCTAGAACTTCTTCTGCTTTTTTGCAGCTAATTCGTACATTTCTTTTACCATCCGTCTGTTCCATTGCAGATAGAATCGCCATTGCAGATTGCCGCGATTTTAGTCCCCTTTCTAAGACGTTTAGTTCCTTACCCAAGATTTCTATTTTTCTCCCGGCCTTATTGCACGTTACTTTCATCTGCTGTTGGGCTGCTCGTTTGTTTCAGTAGAATTCATGACTGGGTATTGTTTTTAATCTTCCCTTGTAATTATTCTGAATTCCTCCTTTTGTATGTATATGTACTGGTTCTTGTTGCGCAATGTCGTAAATCTTGCCTCTAAGAAGTCCGTTTATTAATTCTTTGTATTAATTCTATTCGAATTTAAAATTTGTATTTTATATTCATTTATTTATCGCTTCCGCGCTTTCCGGACTAAAAGTTATTCTTTAATTATGCCCCGACCTTTTCGGAACTGAAGGCTGAATTTAATTTATTGCTTCCGATCCTGGCCGAACGAAAGCTATTATTAGTTATTCTTCAGAACCTTACACAACTGAATGCTGAATTTTTATTAGACCTCCGACCCTCTCGAAATTGGAGGCTGAATTTAAATTTTTTTAATTTAAATTTCTTATGTTATTAAAATTTAATTATTTGAGATCTTTCGAACTTGCATAGAACAGAAAGTCTCATTTAGTTATTTAGAATTAAACGATTTATTAAAATTTTAATTCTTTATTTAAAAACTTCCGAACCTCTTTTGGAACTGAAAATTTTATTTACTGCTTGCTTACTTCATAGGACCATGAACAGGTCCAACTATATTATTATTTAAAAACCTTTCCTTTTAGAACTGAAAGTTTTACATTATATGAATTTTGCTATTTAATTTCAATTATATTTATTTAGTATTTAAATTTTTTATTTAGGATTTAGTCCCATATTTCAAAATTTAAAATTTTTATTAAATTTTAATTTTAATTTACTACCGCGTACCGAATGACTCAAGTACTTGACAATTTTGGAGTACTTAAACTTTACCGACACAAACAGCGTGACGGTCTAAATAAAAATCTACATTTATTATAATTTTAATTTAAATTCCTATTTACATATAAACAATTTGTATATTTGCTCGCGTTTTTCTTGGACCTTGCACATTACTGGGACATTAAGTAATTCATGTCTGTTGATTCTGATATTCAGCAGTATGCACTAGAATGTTAGCTAAGCATGCTAAGCCATTGATATCGTACTCTTATACTAATCTTAAACGTAAATCAAATGACTGTTTAAGAAACAAAAGATATGTAATTATAACTTGTTTAAAAAATTCCTGAGATAACATCTTTTTTTCTATACAAATTTTATAAGAGGATTTTACTTTATTTAGGGTTAACTAAATAATTAGAATTATTAAAAAATATAAAAACAGTTGAGTATGAATATATAATGTATTTCAAATAATATCAACACCAAATGGTACGTGGAAAAATATATCTTGTGTGTTGGGAATATCTGGGGGAGAAAAACACACCTGATGCGATTCCCGTCCTCCATATATCCCCTGTATGTAATCATGTTCTATCAACAATGCACAAACCCTTTCGGGGAGTTACCTGTGAGTATAATTTTCGTAGTGGTCATCCACCAGACAACTCCATCTCTTAGAAAGCTAACAAACTATAAATAAATGTTGCTTAGAGGTATCCAGCAGTATAGCAGCCATCGCTCCGATCCTCTAGATATCCCTGTTGATTATAATCAATATGGAGACATGTAGGAGATTAAGATCCGTGAATCGCATCATCTAGTTGTCTCCTAGTATTAGACAATAATTTTATCAGTTGAATTATCCATTTTTATGGGAATATTCAAACAAAAAATGGTTATGTATTTGCAATATTACAACTAATATGTGAGGGCGCAATGTCAGAGAGTCAACAGGTTTGAAGAAGCTGCAGTCTTCAGACAATTACCCTCTTTACTGCGTCAACAGATAGTTTCTCCAAAGGCCGTGCGATATTTAAAAGTTTTTAAATAAGCTAATGTTCTTATATTTGGCTGACCATCTAGTTTCACATAATAGTAAAATGTTGAGAATCATGTACCGACGAAAAATACTATCACTGAGATAATTAATAATTTCCCTCGTCGTTTTAACGGCTTTGCGAACTTCCTTGGTACAATTCAAGTCATTAGTTACTATATTCAATACGTGGCTTGCACACTAGAAGAAGCTTTAGGAGATTTGTTCCCTATCAATTTTCGAACGCCATCTTCCATTTCAAGCCATCCAGACCAACCATCATATCCATGGCCAGCAAGTTGGTTCAAATCCAAACCGCAATTAGTAAAAGCCTTAATTATTCTTTCTGATATAAATTAAACGTGTTTCCTTGATCAAAACGCACATATCACACACCAATAGATAGCTGTTTTGTGCCACTGATATTCACAGTCAATTATTATTGAATATGTCATCGCAAATTCGAATCAGTTCATTTGAATCATTTTGACTTTCGTGAGATGTATATAAGGCATTTTTCGCTCTCGATTCAAAATAATGCTTCAAAAGTTCATCCCCATGTCCAACACGAAAATACAGCATATCTTTACAGACATAAGCTTCGTTTTCTTTTTCAATGAAAATAAAGTTCATGCAATGCAATAAATAATACAGTTGAAACAATTGATCGAAGTTTACCCTATTTTCTTCAATTCTTTTATTGTAGGCCGAAACAAATATTTTATGAACGGTGAGTTGTTTCCTATCCATAATTTTATAAAAAATTGCAAAAGAACTGATTGCATTACGATGCCATTGGCTCATTGCATGTGATTGAGCAAATCATGAAAAATATGATATTTAAGACAAGAAGACACAAGAAATTGACGTAAATAAAGTAAATCCACAATAACCTGTAGCAGTTTTTATCCCTTTGACAAAAATGCACTTGGACATAAGAGGGTTTTGCATTTCCTTATTTTTAAACAAAATAGTTTGGAAACAGCAAAGCAGTGAGTGCACGCTTCTACATAAGATCTCCTTGCGCCCTTGCATGGGGAACATAAAAAACTCCAAAAGGCTTCCATTTTGAAAATGCGATTGATTAAATAAGCGAAAACGTTTTAGTAACACCATATATGTATATATATTTTTTATAGTCCTGTTGAGAATCTTTGAAACAATAGCCCAAATAAAGAGTCTAGATATAGGCAATAAATTTATTCAGATTCTCGCATATTGTTCCATTAACGACAAATATGTAAAGGTATTATGTTATCCCTTTTATATGTAACATTACAAACATTGGGAAGAATTCAATAAAATAGAGTAGTTTCCTACAAAAACAAATATTTTTACTAAAATATTTTTACAGCGTGAGAAGGAACAAGTTAAATATGTAACCCCTTGAACCTACTACCACTTGTGACTTTGCGATTTGTACAAATTCCATTATATTTATGTCGCAACTGTGCCAAAAAAAAAAAGTTATAGTAACATATTATAAAAGCTTTTTTTCACAGCTTTAGCTCATGATGGTATGTTACCCCAACAACGTGACTTTTTTCGTTCTACCTGACTATACTGCGTTATTTAAGGGCTTTAAAATTGTATTCAACTAATTTTTTTTTATAGTACGTTTATATAAATTTAATCCTGAATCGTGTATTGTAAGTCAATGAGAATCTCTATAACTCTTCTAATATAACATTTGTAATCTATATTATGTTTTGGTACTTCTATGACCGCATTGAACAACTGGCACGTTAAAGAAACTAAAATGATTTTACAATGGATTTCGTAGACAATATTTTTATTTTATTTGAAAACTATTAATCATTCAATTGTTCGATTCGTAATAAAGAAACGAGATAAAAAAAAACTGAAAATAAACCGTTAAATTCAGTTAAATAGTATCGAATATGGGTTCATTTAAAATTATTTTTGTTAAAAGTGCTTTTAAGTTACCCGTACAATTTGTATCATATAAAATTTAATTTAGCTTATTTATGACTTTCATATTGTGTGCTAAAATGTATCATTATAAAGAAACAAATTAGAAATATTTTACATTTGATCATGTTAGTCAAACTGAATTACATTGTTTTATTTTAAATTTAAATTATATTCGTAGACATCCATTGTTAGATTTAAAAAAAATTAAACAGTTTATCTAATACACAATAATTTTTTTAAATTTAAATTTTAAAAATTTAAAACCGCTTAATTCAGGCCCAGAAAAAAACAACATAATATTGATTAAAATTTCTTCTATTTCTCTTTTCTTTCTTTATATTCCTCCACGAATTTAAGACTCCTGAGGAGAATTTTGGCTTAATATTGCGACAGTACATTGTGAACTGTGTCCGCAATACGATAAATGACTTCGTCTTATATCCTATTTATCGCTTATCCTACTTAACGTCAGCTTGCTATTTATCCTACTTTGCAAACGTCATATGTCCGATATGATTATTTTAATGATAAGCATTCTTTAATGCTAATAATATTCTGTTTGATTATATTTTTAGAATATTGTTTGATTTAAAAGTGCACAGTTTTAGTTTAAGAAAATTTTATTCTTTCGTAGGAAACAGTGTTCTTTTGTTTAAGTACTTCTGTTTAATTACAAATTATTAATTGGATATTATAATAAAGTATTAATTACAACATTAAGCATTGCCGAATTTCATGCGTTACTAAACTTCTCCTGACACATCATATATAATGATCCTAATCTTCTATAAATATTTCATAAAAATTTATATTATAAAGAAGTTAAATAAAGAAATTATAAAAAGTTAAAAAAAGTTAAAAAAGTTAAATAAATATTGTAAAGAAGTTAGCTTTGTATTTCACATTTTGTAGAAATATTTCAGTTGTTGTCGGACTAATGGGATACGAAAAGGCCGTAGAATCGGTCTATCAGTCGAGAAGCCCTTTATTTTTGAGTTTGAAAAATTTTGTTAACAACAAAAATATGTGGAAGGCATATGATTTCAAACATTAGTCCTAGAGCTACATTACTTTCAAAATCAGGCATGTTAACAGGCATGTCCAGGCATGTTAACAAGCATGCACGTCCTGTTAACAGGATAATTATGGTTTTGATATTTGTCTTGCACAGTTTCAAAACATCTAGTCTTTCAAGGCTTTTCTATGAAGCGCGTACTATGTTAATTGCCTACCGATTTTGCGCGCCAGTCTGTGTGATTTTGAATGATCTTGTTTCTTATCGTTTCTCTGATGGAACTAAGAGGTATTCCCAGAATTGGATCTGGACCAGTGAAGTTCGTGCTAAATGCCTTCTTTGCTAATGTATCTGGTATCTTGTTTCCTACAATCTCCCTGTCGCCCGTTGTCCTAATTGACGTCATTGGCTTGGTCAAAGCCAATCTGCACAGTGCATTGTTACATTCCTTCATGAGTCCATCCAGGCACAATTGTGGCCTTACTATGTGAGTCTCGATGTCTGTCGCTTGCTATAAAAACCTGTTGCTTATTATATTTCCCTCATATATTTTCCTATAAGCAATGGAGAGTTCCATATATTTTGAAAAATTTGCGTATAGTGGATTTCGCTCTTTCGCTCATATTCCTGGTCCAGTATTTCCAAACACCAGTGATCCGTCTATGAGCTGAACCAGAGCAAATTCTAAAGCAGTTAGAATGGTCTTCTTTCCACGAGCCTGAGTCAATGATAACCTCCAATTTTCTATATATATATATTGCAGACTGGAGATGCACAGCCCGATTTCATCCATAATATTCTGTCCCTTGTAATTTTGGTGCCTATTATCTTTGTCATGTTTTGTTCCCTAACAACAACTAAGATTAAGAAAACTGAAAACTGCTCATCAGTAAATTCTGATATTTAATACTCTTTTTATGCCAAATAATTTTAAAACCATATCCAACACTTATAGACAATTATGTTTGAAGCTTGTTAATTTGTTCAACAAAAATTAAAACATTACTCAAATTATTTCTTAGATCTCCAATAACACTAACAGATGATCTACAGAAATAAAAAAAGTTACAAAACATTTAATACCATGTCAATGAAGAATAGTGATTAACAAAAATAAGTTCATATCTAAATTATTAGAAGCAAAACATACATAAATTATATAGAACCATTTTGTTTTTGCTTATGAAACCTAATAAACATGATGTATCAGTTTCGGGAAGGGTCATACTAAATAAAGTATTATAGTGACCAGTTGAGTTTGAAAGCCTTACATACGTACACTTCTAACATCTGAACAAAGAATTAGAATGAGGGAAAATGATCCCGCCCCAAATTGCATTTATTTTTTTTTTCTTTCTTAATGAATTCTATTGAGCATTGTCAGGAAATAAAGAATTTTATTGCGCAAATAAAATTATCGTAACATTCACTTATTATCGTTTTCACTGAATGAAAACACCACTTTGATATTCAAAAAAATATATTTGATTTTTAAAATAAATAGATTTTTAATTTTAATAATAGCTTTAATAATTGTTTTAGAATATCGCTGATTAAAAAAAGTACAACGAGCATAAAAATTTGTATGTTTATATTAGTAAATTTGAAATATTAGGTTTATCAGAAACATGGTTATAGGAAAAATGTTCGAAACATGGATGAACATTTTACCTACGGGATATAGATAAGAAAATAAAGAAGCAACAAAAATAATAGTGAAAAGTAGAGCAAACAGTATCATAACTGCGGTTGGAAAGAATGAGAGGAAAATGTAGATAATAACTGCAAAGTTCGCAAAATAAAGGAATAAATGTATGAGAATTCTGACTTTATATAAAATGGAATATAAATGAAATATGGGAATAGATAAATAATTTGCGGGAAAGACAAGGATACAAAAGTGAGAATAGAGTAAATTATGAAATTAATATTTCTTACTAGATGATAACCCGTCGTAAAACGACTATCCATTACCAGATCATATTTTATTTAAATGTAATTACAAAATTTGA
>WYDF02000001.1:111945-126449 GCA_009867245.2 Adranes taylori
CGCTCGTGTTAACTAACTACATATGTAAATGTATAATATTTTTTATTTCGCATTGAGAATAGAACAATTTCGGTGATGGGTCTGAATGGCGAAGCTAGGCTGACATTGAATAAACATAAAAGATAAGGCCTAATCAATTGATGTGTTTAAATGGGTGCGCAGAATATAAGGAATATTTTGTGTGCAATTTTACAAACATTGAAAAATCTGTTCGCAGCCGGTTTTGAAAAATCTGTTCGCAGCCGGTTCGCAAATACTAAAATGATTCAACTTTATTGTAATATTTGCAAGTATGTTTAGGAAAAACAATTAACTAGCTGCTAACTATTTTAACAAAAGCATTTTCCATAACTCAATCTCAAATATTAGACTCATAATATGAAAGAATGTTTAAAAGAACTCCATATGCACAGTGAAAAATAAAAATAAAGCTTTAAATATTAATACAGCGAATCACAATGGAATTTTTACTAGGCAATAAGTATTATAGTCAAAACAATAGATTTTTGCTTTTACTCACTAGATGTATAAAGTTAGATATCCGGAAGTTTCCATTAACGTATCAACAACCGTCAAATCCGGTTTTTTTGACTAAATATTATTTATCGTCATGTAAGGCAAAAATGCATTATTTCAACTAAATTAAGAAAACATATATTTACTAAAAGTAAGAAAAAAATCTATGGGAATCACGACTAGTACGTAAGACTCGGCGGCGGAGGTGGAGGTAAATGCATTCCACCCCAAGGAAAGAGTCATGTCGTTTCCTTCGAGGCAACGCTAGTGGAAGAGTCCTCATCCCCCGACAGCATAGGTAACGTTGAGAGTAAATGACCTTTGCCCTGATTTACAACACATTTGCGCATGTGCTTCTCTAATGTGGAAGGAACGGAAAACGGCATCTCACAAAACCGACACCGATACACGTCTTTACCTAACCTTCCGTGTGTTTTCATGTGACGCGTCAGTTTAGAACTTTGCGCGCAAGCGTAGGAGCACAGCTCACATTTGTATGGTTTTTCTCCTGTATGTGATCTACGATGGACGGTCAAATTCGAACAGTTTTTAAACACTTTACCGCAATACTCGCATGTATCGTTCCGTTTCGATTCTTTTTTTAACAACGGTGCCGGTAGCATAGAACTGGGGCCTGGTAAGCCCTTGCCATCTCGATGCAAACTAGGAAGCCACCACTCGCTTCTTTCCAATTCCATTTTCATACGTTTAGTCGCATCGAAATTTTCATTAAAAGAAGGAAATAGTGGTAAAGCTTGTGGAGGTGGGCCAGGTATTAAGTTCTTAGAAAAATCCTCTGGACACAGCTTGAGTTGTGTTCCTAAAGTATTATTATTGTCGCAATCCTTGTTGTTCAGTTGTAACTTCATTGTAGACCCTGATTCTTGTAATGCCTGTTTATAAGCTTCGTTATACTGTGCAATATTGCTTAAACCAAATTTATCCATCAATTCTCCAACAAGAGAAGCTGATGAAGGCGGATGTAATTTTTGACTAGGAATACTTAAATCTTCAGCTTCTTCATCTTCTGGTTCTAAATCTTCGTCTTCATCATCTTCTTCATCAAGCTCATCATCATCACTGTCTTCTCCGTCAATTGTTTCCACTGAACCCGCATTGCTTGTTCTATCATCAGGTGTTTTATGCACTTTCATATGTCGTTTCAGTTTTGTGATTTGAGAACAAACGTATTCGCACATTGTACATTTCAGAGGATATTCACCAGTATGTATTTTTCTATGCACTTCTAAATTACTTTGGTATCTAAATTTTTTGCCACAATAATCACAAGAATGAATAGGATCACCTGAGTTACCATTCCGCGGCGATAAAGGTGCTTTTACTTCAGGTATTGTTGTTGATTTTGGAGTAGTTGTTAAAGCCTCTGGCTGATCTTCCAATTTAATTTTGGGTGATATACTATCTGCCCGACTTTCTCCACTATTACTGCAGTTATTGTTGTTATTATTGCTTGCATTACTTGTATTGTTGCTGATTGAGGTAATGGGAAGGGATGGCGAAGGACTTGCGAATGGCGGTGAGTGCTTCCGAGGAGACGGCGAGCTCGCCTGAGCCGCTCCCGGGCTGGTGGTACCAGCGAGTTGCCTCAACCGCTGCGAGTAAAAATCCAGCTGGGGCTCAATTTGTGGTATTGGTTGACTAGGAGGATTTCTCTCCCGATGTGGTAAACTTTGTACTGTAGGTGGAGGACGCTCACTAGAGACTGTTTGAAAAGTTGGATGTGTTGATGGGACGCCGGTAGCTGCTACTGCAGCCGCTGCAGCGGCTAAATTCAATCCATGATGTCGGAATTGCTCACTGACCAACTGTTCCATTCGGAAATGATGTTCTGGTCTAGTAAATAATGGTGCAGGCGGTACAGGACCGTGATTTAAATGAGGTAGTGGTAACCTCAATAAGCCTCCAACGCCAAATGGATTGTGAAGATCTGGTGGAGGTAATAGTTGATGCCTTAGAGTAGGCGGCGGTGCTGTTGTGCTTCCTGAGGAACATCCGGAAGAACTACTACTTGTACTACTCGAACTATGATTATTATTACCACTACTTTTACTACTAGTAGGAGACGTTTCAATGTAGATCTTGACGCCATGATTGTGTTGGACGTGCTGGACGAGACGCCAAGCTGAATGCAATCGAGCTTTGCACGTGGAACAAATATAGTTGCTAGGCTCTGTAAAAAAAGAAAATCTATTGTTATATTTGCAATATATTTTTTACAATAATAGTTAAAACTAGAATTAAAAAATCAAACAATGTAATCTTAAAAAACAAAACCGCAGAAAATAAATTATTTGGAACTTTAAATTTAAATTGGTGAATGAATAGAACAACATGTTGTAAAATTGTATTCCAAAATACGTTCAAGATATTGACTATTGCTAATACTATTTAAGGTATGCTTCTGTTGTGCAATGAAGACGACATATCAGCAAGGTACTTAAATTAAGATGTTTTTGTCATCAAACGGAGAATAAAGTCATCGTTACCACCTAAAATTTTGAATCTGTTTATGTTTAGTGGCTTAAAGTTTCTAGTTTTACTTTCGTTCTTTTGCTTGATTACATTATTAAAAGAACTAAAAGATATAGTCATAATAGTGTAATCAGACATCCCTGTATCTATAGTGACAGGTAGTGGTAACCTCAATGGAACCCGTGAACACAATAAACAAAATGTAGGCTCTTCTAGATTTTTTTCAAAAAAATAGTACTAGCTGAAAGAAATCAAACAACAATTTAGTTCGCTTGTTATTCCTTGTTCCTTAATGTAAGTACTACACAAAAATAACGTTTTGACCGTAAAGTAAAATGTACTAAGTAAATCACCAAATTGTTGTAAGAACAGATCGTTGTGAGGATTATTTTATCTATGAATCTTAGCAATGCAAATTCAATTAACTTTAGGTTTAACACAATATTCAAAGTAATCTTAATCAACTTATATCTATCGCTTTATAAAACTTATTTAGGTCATTGCGTACAAATTTAGTAATAACCTCCATGTTTATGTGTTAATTCACCTACCGATAACCCTCAAAGTCACTTCGAAATGCTTCTTTTGGATTCGGTCATTTAAAACACTTAAATGAGAATCCTTATATTCGACATCAAATTGGAACGGTACTACAAGTTCTATTCAAATCCATGGGCATGCATAACGCCAATACATAACGTACAAGGATTGAGTGGTTTTGAAAGAAGAACGTTCTGATGAATTTGTCCAATTTGTAACATAATGCATAAGTACTTGAGAATTTAAATATTACGTATTTTCAACCACAGTAATCCAAAACAGTGGATAATTGTATGCATGGGAAATATGTTTTGGCATGTATCCTCCTACACCTAAGTGACTACAGATGATCTTAAAATCGCAATAATTACGAATCAGTTTTCCAGTACGTGGTCCAAACCCATGTAAGTAAGACCATTTCTAAGTAAGATTGAGTTACTCATCAAATTTATATAAATTACATATTTAAATTAAATAAAAATAAATTATTATTACGTTTTGACCATACAACACAATTAAATTAATCAAAATGAAATGTTATAGACCATTCAGGGATTTAACGCAAGACCATCAATAGTTTCGTCAGTTCAGTTATGGAAATACCAGCTTTGTAGCAATAGATTGGAATCAAAACATTATAAATTTAATTACTATGCATATCTTTATACGCAAAATATTAAGTGTAACTTAATTGTACTCCAAACTAAATTATTGAGATGGTCAATGATGCCTTATGTCATCTGCTTCTCAGTTAGGGTGCCGATATGAATAAATTATAAGAATTAAAAACAATCAGTGTAAGGAGTTGCGTAGGAGCCGGTACGTGAGGTGGATCGTGCCGGAATAACCCCATGTAAAAATTATTAAACTTGAAATATTTTAACGATCATATTATAATATTGCTTTAATATTTGTGATTTCTGTTTAATGTGGTTTTTTGTTAATGCTGTGATATTCATTTAAACCTTTTTATTAATCTCGTGGTTCTAACACTAAGTGTTTTTTAAGCATTAAAGAAACCAAATACAAAAATGCATTCAAAAATTAACAACTCATTAGACGAATTGTCTTTTCAAGGACACAGCGAATTTTCATGTCAAGCAAATAGCAGAGTCTTAGTCTTTCACAATATTGTGACAGTGATGCTCCTAATGAAGAAAATGTATTTGTTCTAATTAAATTGTGATGTTAACTTCAGAAAAAGTTTCTCATAATTTATTCAGCTATCAAAATCAAGAAGAAAATTTAAATTCATATTTATGATTCAGTTTGATTTCTGAATTAAAATGGTATTAGAAGTTATAGAAACTATAAAATTGTTTTAAAAAGGACGAGGATAGTTTGGAATCGATTAAACTGATTGTCGTAACCGAGGGATAGAAAACATGTTGTCGATCCGTAAAAACAGATAATGAGTCTCCCTTCTTTTAATGCGCGTACACTTTCTTGATAGCTATTGTTCTATTCGAGTGTAATTTTGTTGGATCGATTTGGTGGTTTGTATCCACTGGTACGAAAGGTTCATGACAATCTTGTACGCTAGCTGATACAATGGAGATAACGTGTTTGGACTGATGTTATAAAAAAATATTTCTATTTAGTTTGACCATAAAAATTTACCGTTCATATTTCAAAAAATATTATACAATGTGAACATTCGCAATGTAAAAAGAATTTTTGAGATCGGTTTAAAAATATGCGTTCTATAAAGATGCTTTCATTTTAAATGGACCATACTGTACATGCACGTTAATGTGAGTCTCTTCTGTAGTACTATTTAATATAAAAATTTTAGAATATAAATTAACAATTGGATTTGATTTTATGTAGAATTTAATTTGAGCATAAATATATTTAATAATTTTTTTACGTGAAGTATAAATTTAATTAACTTGAACAATAAGAGCACATGAAGCAGTGAGGGATTTAACGTATAAGGGGCTTGAGGCATACAACAATTCTGGGGCTCCAGTAAAATACTGGTGTTTAACGTGTTAAACAGGGTAATATCTGGAGAATACACCCTAATTTGAATCTGTAGACTCCAAGATATTTTCTATTCATATATTTGTAATTTTTATTATTTAGCTGATCGATATTTTTTAAATTGTTGAATATTCGTGATAAATTATTTTGAGATTCCTAGGTCCTAGGACATAATTCAACTTTTATTATTGTTGTTTATTGATTCATTAAACTAGCAGGGGATTTCTGGAGGATGAGGCTCACCGTTCTCATTTTCCCAGATATCTCTAAATATTGTATGTTCTTTATTATTAACTTTCAGATTAGTGGACTTATCTGGAGAATAAGCAAGACGGTGCCTATACTCCGTGATAATTCCAAAAAGTGTCTGATTTATTTCGTAGTAAATGTATTTAGGTTTAAAGCAGTTTATATATTTTAAAATTTCATATTTATATTTTATATGGGCCAGTTAATAAAGAAATCCTCTGGAAAATATAATTGAAAATTGGTCTTTTTCAATAAGACAATGTTGGCAGAATTCGGTTAAGCAGAACTGGACTAATAAGTGATGTTGCTATATATCTGAAACTATTGCAGATAGGACTTTCAAGTAAATGTTATAAACAAAAATTGTAACCATAAATTAAATTCATAAAACTTGTTTACAAATAGTTAAATGATCTGAATTTTGATTTAATGAAAAGCAATTAGTATTGGACCATATAAATTTCTATTATTTCCGATACTGCTAAGACGCTACTAATATATTTATTAACTACATATTCTAGACGTTTGATTATGTCAGATTTAGTCGACTAAGTTATTTCGACTAACAAATTTAGTTATTTCAATGTGAAGAAGAAACTGCAAATCAGTAATGTTCACCCAAATGCAATACACTAAACAAAATGATTCAACTCAAAGAACGGACAATGCCAAAAAACGGATACGATAGCTACTTCCGGATCTCGACACTGCTTTTGAAGGAAATATTGTTTGAAGCGATGCACTAAAACTAGAACAAAAAATGTAAGATTTTGATAAAAGCATAATAGTAGGCAAACATAATTGCGCTTAATTATAATAAAAAATGTTCACACATTTTGTTATTTATGATTACAAACAATATTGTAACCTCTTGCAGACTGGAATATTCGTCAAGGTATTTTTCAAACTGATTTTCGAAAAGGAATATTGATCCTCCTCTTTGTGTTTTTTCATTCTATGTCTTTAATGGCCACTTATTACTTCTGATTTTATATGTGACCCAAGTACAAGGTGGAGTAAAAGTCCTCACTCGATTTCGTAAGGTAGTAACTTATTTAAAAAAAAGAATTGGTTGTTTGTTTATTATGTTTATTCAGATGTTTAAATTTTGTTACATTAAGTCGACAAAGATATTATTGGTCAAGTGGCCGCCGCCAGAGTTGATGCACAGCCGGGCTCGTTTGAAAGCATTTTCCATGACTTTTGTCAAAACTTCTGCCGATAAATTCTCCACTTCCAGTCAGATGTTCTCCTTTAGAGCCCTCAAGGTCTGTGGCTTGTTCGTATCGACCCAGGACTACAAAATACCCTAAAGAAAGGAGTCTCAAATGGTCAAATCGGATGATCTTGCGGGGAAGGGCAAATTGTCAAAACGAGAGATTAAGAGGTTGGGAAACTCTTGGTGAAAAATGTTCATTGCCGCTTGTGCTGTGTATGCGGTTGCACCGTGCTGCTGGAACCACATGTTCCCCAAGCCCAATTCCTCAATTTACGACAGCAAGAAGTGTTGATCATGGTTCTGTCGCGTTCAGTAGTCACAGTAACAGTGTTGCCGCCCTCGTCTGCGAGAAAATATGGGATAATCACCTTTCCTTCCTAAACCCCGCACCAAACAGTGACTTTGAAAAGATGTAATGGCTCTTCGTGCATTCCACGAGGATTTTCAGTGCCCCAGAATTGGAAATACATCTTCAATGTATGACAACATCTTCAAGTCTTTCACTAAAATTCGCTGTAAAGATTACGTGGCGCATCATATCAAGTTAATATTTGAGGCTCCTCTTGGACATTTGTAGCCACAGCAGCGATATTCTGAACAAAACGACTGCTCCGGGACCGTCTACGTCTGCATCTGTTCCGTGTTGACCCTGCCTCCTCGAGCCGATTGTTTGCCCAGTTGGTGCCATATCGACCATCAAATCGACGACGAAATTCATGTTGAGCCAAAATCACCGATCGATTGTTTGTCAAAAACATTGTCACAATTATTCCGCGTTCTTGAGGAGTGTAACGATCGATAGTTATCTATGTGTATTCTACTTCTGTTTACTTCACAAATGGCAAACTTCCGATGACATAAGACGCCATGACATAAGAGACCATCTTCCAATAGGATGATGACTTTTGCACCACGTAGTATGTGAAATATACCCAACAATTTAATTGCTAGATTTTTTCTGCAAAAATGAGTTTAAAATTTTTTTTTTAAACTTGGTTAGGAGTTTTGAAAGGTTAAAGATAATACGTTACTATTTAAATGAATAATATCCAGAAGAGAATAAATATATATTTATTATTAGATATATTTATTATTAAAAGGTTATTATTAGAAATTTCAGTATAGCACATCGAAAAATTATCTGTAAATGTAAACTTCAAACATTTTATCGTTTAAACGTAATCTTGAATGCTCTAGTTTATAAATTAACAAAATGAGTCAAGTACTTCAAATTGCTATACGGGTAGTTTTGATAAATAAAGAATGCGACTGGAATTTTTCGAAAGTTGGTACGATATGGTGGCATTAATATTGCAAATACTTGTCAATAAAAAATACAGGTCAAATAATTTAGTGATTTTAATAACAGGTACAATATAATTATCGGTAGCTAAAAATAACAAGAAGTATACGAAAAATTATTCTTAGATCACTGACGTGAATAATATTATTTAGAAAATATATATGATGTAATATTTATATTAAAATATTTTTTTATATTTTTTTAAAATATTTATTAAAATATATTTTAAAATATCTTATTAATGTTTCATTAAAATAAAAATTACAGACTTTATATAAATGTAGAATGATCGAAGAGTGATTGTTGATATAACCTAAAAGGAAATGAAATTTAAATAAAAAATATTTTTTATCTTACAATAGAAAATCTATTTTTCGCATATCATGTCGAATTAACGAGACATGGTCAAGTCATACAACCCGTATATATGGAGACTCCCTCTTTGTTGAGACTGAATATTTTGGTATTTACCTTAGATGTCAGGTCTTTGAATGTTCTTGACCTGGGACTTTGTTCCAGTATTAAATTCTAGCTTCATATTCCCATTGTCTTCATGTCCACTTCCTGTGCTCTTTAGTTAGACCATAAGGCGGACCACCGGTGCCAATTAAATTTCTTTTTGCCATAACCGTAACCTTAAATGGTTATGTTTTGCCGGTTCTTTCAGGTGCGCCAGACAGTCCCACAGTAGCTTAGACTCACAGGTTTCAAGAATCGCCTGTAGAATAGAGGTGTGTGTACCGATTGAAATCACTATATTACCCTTACACTCCAGCCTCGGTTAAACGACTATCTAACAGAACCATCTGTATACGGTTGCAACGCACCTTTGCCATATGAAGGTCTATTTTCCCAGATATTCCTGGTATAAATGGTAACTACAAATGATTGTTCAAAGTTGAAAGTTAGTGGCATGCCATCCCACTTGAAATTGGGTAGTGGTGCCGGGCCAAGCTCTTTGACGATTTTTAAATGCCCTGTAACATTGCTAGCTTTCATTCTAGTTGTCTGAGCAATAGCTGCAGCTTAATTTAAAGCCTCCCTCTTCACCAGTAGGTGCATGGGAAGCAACCCTATGAGTGCCTCCAATGCAGCAGTGAAAGAGGTAGACATAGCCCCAGTTATGCTAAGACATGTAGTTTTTTGCAGTTTTTGTAGTATGCTCTGTGCTTTCTTTCGTTCTACTTTAGGCTATCACACTAGGACTCCATACACTATACTGAGTCTTACAATTGTTATATAGGCTCAAAATATCATTTTTAGTTGTAGATCCCATGTTCTACCGAAAAGCTTTTTGCAGTCATATAAGGCTCGGAGGCCTTTTGTTGTAGTTTCTACAAATGTGAGTTTCAGGTTATTTTGTAGTCCAAGTTTAGACTCAAGTAATTGACCTCCCCCAACTTAGCGTGACCGCTGTATCACCCAGGACTAAGGACCCTAAATTTAGTTTCCTCTTCCTTGTGAATGGTACAACAGTCACTTTTTTGGGATTAATGCTTAGCCCATTTCCTCTACACCACTTTGTTGTGATGTTTGGGGCAGTTTGCATTCTGGTAGTCACCATCGTGTCATGTTGGCCTTGTTCTATCAACACTAGGTCATCCGCATATCCTTGTACCTGATGGCCTGCCTTTGCTAAGGTGTGCATTAGGTCATCAACTACAATGGACCAGAGCAGAATTGACAGAACTCCCTCTTCCCCTGTCGCTCTAATCCTAATATCCTCTTGATCCATGCGTACACCTACCTTCCGTTTTTGGAGCATTGTGTTGATCCACGCAATTGCCGATTCTGGAAAATCCTTATTGCTTCATACCCGCATTCATACCCGCTTCATAACCCGCATGGCTTCATACGAGGTGTTATCAAAAGCCTCTTCTATGTCAAGAAACACACAGAGTGCTATTTGTTTTCTCTCCACATATTTCTCTATTTTATCTACTACGGTATGCAAGGCCGTATTGACTTCACCTTTCGGTAGGCAAATTGATGAGGGTGGTGTCGTGCTTTATTTAGAATTTCGTTTCTTAGAAACTCCATTCCCTTCAGCATAAACAAAGTTAAGCTGATTGGTCTATATGTCTTAGGAAGAACCTCCGATCTTCCTCCTTCTACTTCTCGTGGCTTGACGAAACTGTGCATTGATTGTATGTCTGCACTAAACGCACTACGATCCTGATCAATTTAATTAGGGCGTGCTTTAAATAACGTAATAAGAAAATAGTAAATGTTTTATAGGTACATTTTTAAAAGTAATAATCAGTGATGGGTTTGATGGAAAGGCTCCAAGTTCAAATTCCCATCTCATTTTGATATTTATATCTTCTTGCAGATTAAATAAAACTTACAACATTTTTTTCAATATAAATTACAAGATTAATTACAAAATAATTACAAAATTATTTGAGGTCATTGTAAAGATTTCAATGTTTCGGCGAAAACATACAATATTTTTTAATACTACCTTGTAAATAAACATCTTACCATACTGGACTTTATAATGCATGCGTAAAGTTGCTAATCTCATATTTTTCAACATCTAACAGACTATCCGTCAAACTGTTGTATGGATTATTTCCCTAATGCGTGGGGCGATAAAAGAGAAATGCCCATACGACCGACACTTAATCTTGCGTGACGTATATCTATACCATGTATGGCAATAAATTTTATTCAATAAGATAATATCCCTCTTTCAATCATATAAATGAATTGGTTTGTCTAATCTCATAACTTTTTATATTCATTATTTTTAATTGTAATTATTCCTTATTTACAATATTTTATTTGAAAATACAGGTCCCTTTGAATTTGGTCAATATTACGTAAATATAAGGTGTGGCAAATTTGGTTTCGATAAAATAGTACTATCCTACTTTAAGCGAAATGAATTAGAGTATGAAAGTAGTATTTCAAGTATGGTGGAAAACTAGATTGGAAGCAAACACTGCGTTTCAAAATTATATCATTGGAACTTACTACAGTAAAAGTCTATTAGTAACTAAACGTAATTTAGTCTGCAAAAATATATGAGATGCATTTAGACTCCATAAAGATGAAGGAAGAGAACAATGAAAACTCATATTTACAAACATAAAATTTTGTTTATAATATTTTTAAAAACAAAATTAGTTAAAGTCTTTGTTACAAATATAGTTAAAGTCATTTGTACTTTTTTTCTTTAATTACTTTATAAACAATTCTTATTATTTAATGTTGTAACAGTGAAAGTGTTTTTTTTTTATGGAAAACTGTAGTCTTTATGCCAGTAAAGTTATATACCGACTTTCATTAAAATGTGTTCAACAGTGTTTTTTCAATATACAGACAGCCAGATATTTTTTAGGGGCTACTTGTTTGGACGCTCGAACCTCCAAAACGTTCAGACGAAGCAAAATTCCAAAATCAAAAATATTTCATTAATCTTGTATCTTTTTAAACCATATATATGTAGATACATTTATATGAAAGATAAAGCAATCATACTAAAAATTATTACAATATTACAAATAAAGATCTGAACAGTATATATTGAAGATATTAAATGAATTAAATTATTTTCTAGTAAACAAAAGTTTAATATCAAGAGCTTTAAAAGCATGCAATTTTATCTCATATCTACTTTGCCAATAATTTAAATTTAAATGTATCAGTTGACATCTGGTGTTACGGCTATCCGAGACGCCTTTCCGAAAGCAATTTCCTTTTGGTCGAAACGCTTTTCTCGCCCGGCAGTTTTCTTTTTTTTTTCTTCGTGCGATAAATAATAGCGGTTTCATGGCCGCTTTATTTTGCAAGTGCAGGCCAGGAACTGGACTTGGGTATATTTTGGAATCATTAAGATGAGTCACAACTTGTACATTAATTTTGTTAGGACATTAAACGCAAGTTAATTGGGTACATTTCTCATAACATTCTTTTTACAAAGATTGATTTTGAAATAAAAGTGCGTCTTACATGTGAAAAAGGATCTAGAACTTGTTCAATACTTAATGGATCATATTCAATACTTCAGTACTCTGTTTATAGTGAGAATCATCGAACTCTTCAAAATAGGCATCCACCTATTCATTGTTGGGAAATCTTTTTCAATCTAGGTATTTTTTCAAGTTTGGAAACAGAAAATAATTCAAGGGGGCTAAATTTGGCGCATAGGGTGTGTGAGGAAGCAGTGAGAAGTAGTTCCTCTCTGCTTCCTCACACATTGATTTTGGACATCGCAATAACGCATGTGTGAACTGGTGTATTGCCTTGATGAAATAAAACTTTCTTTTTCGCCAAATGCGGCCGCCTTTCCTTGTTTTCATCACCCAAATGCTGAAATATGTGCGTTGATTATTTGCCATTCTGAGGATAATCAATGAAAATTATCCCACGCACATCCAAAAAACTGATGCCATGTCCTTACCTGCAGATGGAACTGCCTTCGCGTTCTTGGAGCCGATTGCCCTTTTCAGTCCATTGTTTTGGCCGTTTCTTCATCTCAGCTGTGAACTGTTGGACACATGTTTCATCCATGGTTATAAATCGATGCAAAAACTTGGCTTTATTACTGTGAAACTTTGCCAAACACTCGACTGTTTTTGTTCCTCTTGCGCACAGCTTATACATGTTCAACTTTTCAATCAATATGCGATGTACTGCATTTTTTGAAATGTCTACTATATACGCCATCTCGCTCATTTATAATTGACGGTTATCCAACACCATTTTGTGGATTTTCTTCACCATTTCTCGCGTGATCACCTCACTTGGTCAACCACTGCGATATTCGACTTGGCAGCTCGTACGGATTAGTTTAAATTCAGCCACCGAATATTTTACTGTTGTAAATGAAGGAGCACACTCTACCAGCGTAGAAAAACATTTCCCATAAAAGTACCAATACTGATTTGTATTTTAATGAAATTTAGTACATCACATAGTAATTGTGGATTGATTTCATTATATATTTTGTGGCTGGCTGTTCTTTCTCATTTTCATTACAAAGTGGCCTAATCTCAAAAATTCCTTCTAATATTTTTCATTAGAATTGCCAAAACCATTGCATTAAAAACAATTAGATAATATCAAAATGTTATGCATATTGTAAAAGAACTATAAAACTACGTATATTGATAAAAAATTTAAACATGAAATCCAACCCTGTTAGGAAACTCAACGGTGGCGGCACATTTTTAACCATATGCAAATGTGTGGCAGTGCAGCAGTCTGCGACGTTGACCGTGACTGGAAATTCTAAAAAAAAACAGACCGCTAGCTACAACGAGCTTGTAAGCTGGATGGCTGGACCTCTTTTATTTATGGAAAGAACATATGCTGGTGTGGTCGTGTAGAACTGTATGGTGCATATATTACATCAGATATATGAAATAAAATAAAACTATTCATCTTCGTCAGTTTTGAAATGAGCTTAAATTAAATTACACGTCTTAAAATTGAGTAAATGTTCAACAATGTTGAGCTATAATTCCTCATTTCAATGAGGTTTACATTGAGTCGACAACTGAGATTTTGCTAATTGTTATCTTCAATATAGCATTATGTACACAATAATAATCAGTATATCTACAAAATAAACATATTCATATTGTTATAGTGCGTGTCAGAGAAAATTTTTCAAAATTTGTAGATTACTTTCGATAGCTACTCTCCACTGTATTTCTACTTGAGAGTGATTTTATTATCGCAGAGCTTTCGGCGAGCTTTCTCTCAGTCATTGCTCTCAGACCCGTATCCACTGAACTGTAGAGCGTTTAGTTGAAAGTTTTAAAATCATGTGTACCGCCAGCCGGTTTCGTTCATTTATGTTTCCTTAACAAGACAGCTTGAAATAGAGGATGCTCAACAATTTTGAAACATTCTTCAAATGAATGCTGTCGAGGTTCAACATATAATTTATTGATGGGACCACTAATACTCAAACGAAACACACAAATGCGCGAGGTTATTTCTGTTTTCGAACGAGTTATGGTCACATTAAGACTTCTGGCATCACGTAACTATGAAACCTAATTACTTACTAATTAATTGTCGTTGGACACAATAATGGACACATGTCCGAAACTCGAGTCACAAGGTAAGTGATACATAATAGTGCTTACGACGTTTTGTATACATATATATATATATATATATATATATATATATATAACATTATATATCATTTTGTTATAAAGTTAATTATTTATTATTATT
>WYDF02000001.1:126549-159294 GCA_009867245.2 Adranes taylori
ATATAAATAAAAAAAAATATATATATATATATATATATATATATATATATATATAAGGAACAGGCCATCATAATTAAAAATTACTATGTTAGACAACATTAGAACTAAAAAATTGATATAATTTTTAATGTTGTTAATATAAAGATCTGGAATTGAAACAGAAATTGATAGTTTCATTCATTACAGGTAACATTCTATATAGAATTGAATTCAACAAACTATCTTATAGCGATTTTCTTTATCAACGAACCCTGATACCTTTCAATAGTAACATTCACTCACATACAAGCGAGTGGGTGATAGCATGGTGGACGAGAATAAAGGGTACATAAAGCATTTGAAGTCTTTGGCGAATGTTGGTTGGCGTAGATGTGAAAATGAGGATGATGGCAGTAAGTGAGGCGGAGGTCAGCAGCCGCAGCAGAGCAACCTAACGGTTTGGTAACTACGTATATGTGTAAGACGCATATCGTAAAAGGACGACAGAAGTGAGGATAACGCTACATATTCTTCCGCAATAGAGGGGGTGGTTAACGCATGACTATATATCTATAGACCAACAGAGGACAGAGACAGAATATATGATCCAGGGTTGGACAATATTCGTACTTTTATATCTTCCATTTGAAATCATATTGTAAAGTAAGCAATCTGTAAGAACGTCCTAATAATATCTGTATACACAATTTAAATGCAAATACTAAATATAGTAAACCCACTGTTGGAGTATTCTTTGTGGCATATGAGTCTAAGCTTTAGTAAAAAATTATGTAAACAATCAAATATAATAGTAAGCATTATCTTGGAGTCTACAGATTTATAGAATCTGTAGTCCCTAGACATTACTCTGTTCACTGCGTAAACATATTGCGAGCTTTTAGCGTGGCTGCAACGGCGGTGATGCCTCTACTTTGTTTATATTAATTATTCGGAACCCTCGTCCCTGGAACTTGAGAGCTACAGCTCTGACCGTCTTAGGATCTTGATGATCGATCCTGTTGGCCACTTGTCGGCCACATCGTGCTTGATCTGCACCTTCTGACGAACCCTCTAGTAGTTGTCTGCACATGTCCAATGCTCTCTGACATTGGTGACTGACCTGTTGTCGTCGACTATCGCCACGTTCTAAACTGCCTTCTGGCCTTTTTTCTATGACTGGGATTTGTACAGGATCTCTGCCTCTTCCATTTCTCGATGCCGTAGCTGCGTAGAATTCGTCAGATTTTTCATCCTTCTTTTTAAATCTTCCACTGGCCTTGACTGGAGCTGCTTCCTTGAATTTCGCAAACTGCTTATCTTCTTGGATTGTTGGCTTCAAGGATATTTTTTTAAAACTTTTTTTGTATGTTATCTAACATCCAGCCGAACTCCGTCTCTTGTCCAATTAATCCTTATGCTTTTCTAACCCCCGGTTGTAAAATGTTTCCTAATTCATTTGCTTCGAGTAGTACATCGGGTCTGGTTTGTGATACCATGGATCCACGCTATATCAATTTTGTTCCATTCTTCTAGTTTCACATCTGTGACGAGTTCTTGCGGCAGATCTTCCGAGTTTGGTTGCTACTGTTGCACTGCTTCTTTGCTTGGTTTATGCAGAAAGGTATTGTGACTTACCATATATATATATATATATATATATTTTTTTTTTTTTCATGTACCATGTTGCAATGATATTATTTATTTAGTTGAAATGTTTTATATATTCATATTATTTCCTATAGACAAATGTTTATATATTGTTTTAAATATTTCTAATCATTTAGTTAACCCTAAAGAAAGGAACAAATACAAATTATTATTAAAATTTCTCATTTAAACGTTGATTGTGTTGCCCATATTTAGGGATGCTCCGTTGCTTCTCAGAAAAAACCCGAATGTAACTATTATACGAGGTGAACTTTGATTGCTAAAGTCCCTCGCTTCAATGGATCATTTCAATTTGTAAAAGGTGTTAAATCATCCAAATGGATAACACATAGCTGATACAATATATTATACCATATCTGTATATAGCGAATAATTCAAAATATAACATCTTAATGTATGCAAACTTACATACAATCAACTTTTAAATGAGAAATTTTAATAATTATTTGTACCTGCATTCATATTATAATGGTTAAGTGCCGGATTCATAGTTCGATGCAATGAGACCTTACGCCTATATTTGGAATCAGAAAAGGTGTCGAAAACAGCTATAACCTATGCTAGAAACACGTGTCCACCTTGCCCCAATTTTTACAACTAATTATTAAAATACCCACTTTTCATTACAATTTTCGAAACAACACCTTCTTACTTGCGGGATACCCCTGTTAGCATAGGCAATATGTTATATGAAATACAGAGTCTTAGAGGCTACAGATTTGAAGAACCTGTAGTCTCCAGACATTACTCTGTTTACTACGTAAACACAAATAGCAGTGAAATATGGCAGCGCCGTGCGACACCCGCAATGCTTATTTACTAAATCATCATTTAATAATCATTATTTTGTGCATGGACTGATCGAAAGAATTAAATTGTTTTAAGTAACTAACTCTCGTTTCGATATAAGTTATATTTTATTAAATTAAACTTCTTCAATTTCTTTAACCTCTGATGAGTTTTAATAAAGTTTAATAAATTTAGGTATTCCTAAATAGGTCGGAGTAATAAGTCCTATGAGGCGACCCTTAAAAAGTGACATTATTTTAAACAATTTTGTTCCTGTGAAATTTATACGTATGTCAGTAAGAACATACAATCTGGGAGTTCGACTAGTTGAATATACTAAGTCGATTTAGAACAATAATAAGACTTCCTAATACTGTGTACGTTTCATTATTAAAACGAGTGTAACACTAGATTTGCGCACATTTACATGGTTCAATAGCTTTCTTACTTTTCTCTAAAGCTACACCCAGCATGCTATGTCCAGCTTCAAAGGTTCACCAGATGTAAGTGACATATCGTAAAAATTCTCCAGGCCTAATATCATACTTACTTACTTACTTACTTCCTTTCGCTCTTATCCAGAGCATAGGGCTTCGACGTAGTTTCTCCAGGCACTCTCTTTTTCTAGCGAGGACCTTCCGCTATGCAAAAGTCTTTGCTTCCTTCTTTGCCTCTTCATCATAGTCCTTCTCCATGATGTCTTTGGTCGTTCACGTTTCTTTTTTCCCTGCGGATTCCAGAACAAAACTTGTCTCTGCACAGCATCCTGGTTCTTATCGGAGGGTATAACCAATCCACCTCCATTTTCTTCCCTTGATTTGAATGAAGATGGATTCCTCTCTCATTTGGTTACACAGATCCTCATTAGGTATCACATTTGGGGAGAAGATTCGGAGAATTTTTTTTTGGAAAAAAAACAAAAAAAGGCACCTAGAATGGTACCCTCTCTTCACGAAGATTTGGAGCAAAGAAAACTTGCCACTGGCATGGAGAGTGGGACTTCTTATCAAACTAATATCAATTCCAAGTCAAATGTTGACACGGCTCAACAGAATCAAAGCACAGATGGAATTACAAATAAGGAAAGAGCAAGCACGGTTTAGAACTCATCGTTCTTGTACCTACCATATTAACACGCCTTGTATTATTATCGAACAGTCAAATGAATTTATCACTAGTCTTCAACTTCTGTTCGTAGATTTTGAAAAAGCCTTCCATTCCCTTAAAAGAGGCAATATGTGGAAAACCTTGAAGAAATACAGAATACCGGACAAGATAAAACAAGTAATTAAAGAAACATACAACAAATACACATACCGTGTCATTCACGAGGGGAAAATCAAGGGATTACCAGGGATGTGTTCTGTCTCCACCAATCTTTCTATTGGTTCTGGATAAGGTGATGAGGAACGTCACGGATGGAAAAAGGGGACATACAGTGGAAATTGACAAAACGATTGGAGGACTTAGATTTTGCAGATGATGTCTGCCTACTCCCACAGTATCATCTTAATATGGAAAACAAACTCCAAGACCTCCAGTGCGAAGCCAAGATGGTGGGTCTGAAAGTAAAGTCCCCCAAGACAAAGAGTTTGAAATAAACACGAGAGCTGTAAGAACATTGAGAGTGAAGAATGGGACATCAAAAATGTAGAAAAGTTCGCGTACCTTGGAAGCATAGTGACTCATGATAGCGGGTCAGCTGTAGATGTCAGAGCAAGAATCCGAAAGGCAAATGGGCTTTCATTAACCTGTAGCCACTCTGTAGGGCAATATAAATTTCCACAACGACCAAACTCCGAATATTCAGAACCAATGTGAAAGCAGTGCTATTATACGGTTGTGAGATTTGGAAACTCACCTCCAAAATTAACAGCAGCTTACAGGTCTTCCTGATTAGATGTCTCAGAGAAATTCTCCGAATCTTCAAATGTGATATCTAACGAAGATCTTTGGAATACAACGAGATCTCCATCTCGTTCATCTCCATCTCCATTCAAATTTAAAGACGAAAATGAAGGTGAATTGGTCATACCCTCCAAGAAAGCCAGGGTACTCTGGAAAGGCAAGCTTTGTTATGAAATCCGCAGGAAAAACGGAAGCATCGAAAACCATAGACCTCATGGAGGAGGATTGTGGATGAAGAGGCAAAGAAGTAAGGAAAGGCTTTTGCAGAGCTGAAGGTGCTCGCTCGAAATAGAGTGCGCTGGAGAAACTTCGTCGAAGCCCTATGCTCTAGATAAGAGCGAAAGGAATTAAGTAAGTAATGCTCCTATAAGAACGTCGCATTATTTTGATATAAAAATTGTTATAAGTTTTGTACCGTACAGATCTTATAAAGTTTATATTTTTAAATTTTAAAAATGTAAAAGAAATTCAAATGTGAAATACAAAATTTTAACAAATAATTTTGTTGAAAATTATAATTGATATCAAGCAGTTAGCTCCATATCAAAATTAAGGTGCCACATATCAGAATAAAACAGGGGTAGATTATCAAACTCCTTAATGGAATAACAGCTTTAATTAGTTTCTTTATTTCCAGAGCTCTTTCTAAACATTTTTTACTTCTACAGGGCCCAAGGAATGTTTTAGTACCAACTTCAAGTCGGTGTATCTATCAAACTCTAAATGACAGCTCGAAAAATGATATGAGAATTTGAATAATGACATTTCGTTTTATTGTCGACAAGCCGCAAAATCATTATTTTCTAACGCGCATCATTTCAGTTTTTTCGATAACGGAATTGAAACGTAACGTGTGATTGCGCTCTATTAGGTTGGGAATTCGTAAGCAGTTATCGTTGAGCGATACCGACAGCGGTGCAGACCTGCCACGGATCTACTCGAAAGAACACGGCAACAAGCAAAGATACTGTGCGAAAAGTGAAAAGCCAAATTGAGCCAAATTCACGACGTAGTGGAACTCAGATGGTACAAAAACTGAAGCGATTGGACATAAAATGAACTTTAATTGAGACCAAACAATACTTCTTATCAAACTAATATCAATTCCAAGTCAAGTGTTGACACGGCTCAACAGAATCAAAGCACAGATGGAATTACAAATAAGGAAAGAGCAAGCACGGTTTAGAACTCATCGTTCTTGTACCTACCATATTAACACGCCTTGTATTATTATCGAACAGTCAAATGAATTTATCACTAGTCTTCAACTTCTGTTCGTAGATTTTGAAAAAGCCTTCCATTCCCTTAAAAGAGGCAATATGTGGAAAACCTTGAAGAAATACAGAATACCGGACAAGATAAAACAAGTAATTAAAGAAACATACAACAAATACACATACCGTGTCATTCACGAGGGGAAAATCAAGGGATTACCAGGGATGTGTTCTGTCTCCACCAATCTTTCTATTGGTTCTGGATAAGGTGATGAGGAACGTCACGGATGGAAAAAGGGGACATACAGTGGAAATTGACAAAACGATTGGAGGACTTAGATTTTGCAGATGATGTCTGCCTACTCCCACAGTATCATCTTAATATGGAAAACAAACTCCAAGACCTCCAGTGCGAAGCCAAGATGGTGGGTCTGAAAGTAAAGTCCCCCAAGACAAAGAGTTTGAAATAAACACGAGAGCTGTAAGAACATTGAGAGTGAAGAATGGGACATCAAAAATGTAGAAAAGTTCGCGTACCTTGGAAGCATAGTGACTCATGATAGCGGGTCAGCTGTAGATGTCAGAGCAAGAATCCGAAAGGCAAATGGGCTTTCATTAACCTGTAGCCACTCTGTAGGGCAATATAAATTTCCACAACGACCAAACTCCGAATATTCAGAACCAATGTGAAAGCAGTGCTATTATACGGTTGTGAGATTTGGAAACTCACCTCCAAAATTAACAGCAGCTTACAGGTCTTCCTGATTAGATGTCTCAGAGAAATTCTCCGAATCTTCAAATGTGATATCTAACGAAGATCTTTGGAATACAACGAGATCTCCATCTCGTTCATCTCCATCTCCATTCAAATTTAAAGACGAAAATGAAGGTGAATTGGTCATACCCTCCAAGAAAGCCAGGGTACTCTGGAAAGGCAAGCTTTGTTATGAAATCCGCAGGAAAAACGGAAGCATCGAAAACCATAGACCTCATGGAGGAGGATTGTGGATGAAGAGGCAAAGAAGTAAGGAAAGGCTTTTGCAGAGCTGAAGGTGCTCGCTCGAAATAGAGTGCGCTGGAGAAACTTCGTCGAAGCCCTATGCTCTAGATAAGAGCGAAAGGAATTAAGTAAGTAATGCTCCTATAAGAACGTCGCATTATTTTGATATAAAAATTGTTATAAGTTTTGTACCGTACAGATCTTATAAAGTTTATATTTTTAAATTTTAAAAATGTAAAAGAAATTCAAATGTGAAATACAAAATTTTAACAAATAATTTTGTTGAAAATTATAATTGATATCAAGCAGTTAGCTCCATATCAAAATTAAGGTGCCACATATCAGAATAAAACAGGGGTAGATTATCAAACTCCTTAATGGAATAACAGCTTTAATTAGTTTCTTTATTTCCAGAGCTCTTTCTAAACATTTTTTACTTCTACAGGGCCCAAGGAATGTTTTAGTACCAACTTCAAGTCGGTGTATCTATCAAACTCTAAATGACAGCTCGAAAAATGATATGAGAATTTGAATAATGACATTTCGTTTTATTGTCGACAAGCCGCAAAATCATTATTTTCTAACGCGCATCATTTCAGTTTTTTCGATAACGGAATTGAAACGTAACGTGTGATTGCGCTCTATTAGGTTGGGAATTCGTAAGCAGTTATCGTTGAGCGATACCGACAGCGGTGCAGACCTGCCACGGATCTACTCGAAAGAACACGGCAACAAGCAAAGATACTGTGCGAAAAGTGAAAAGCCAAATTGAGCCAAATTCACGACGTAGTGGAACTCAGATGGTACAAAAACTGAAGCGATTGGACATAAAATGAACTTTAATTGAGACCAAACAATACGCAGAAAGTTAACCATCTTGAGGAACGGTAGCGTAAGCAGCGGCTAGGTAAAACAAAGGAGCTGATGCGCTTGCACTAACGTGGCGACTTCCAAACATCATTTCAAACAGTATGGGGGAAAAACTTTCTCCATTCATCCAATGATAAACAACCAAAGCAATTGAGGCTGGTTAAGGAAAAGTCGAGCGATAATTTGAACGTAAATGCTAACCTGGGTGCGTGGGTACGTAAACAACTTGGTTTGGAGCTGTTTACATTCCAACAAGACTCATCACAAGACTCAAGACATTCCATCAGCTCATTGAGCGAAAGTGAACCAAGCGTTTTTACAAAATTGTTTTTGAATAGTTTTTTTGACGGTTATGGTGAAGAATCCAAATAAGTATTTCAATTCATGGCATGTTTTGATCATGGTTGCATTCAATGTTATAGCGTAAACCGAGATAACGTTTGATTCATTGTTTGAATCTGCACAAGCTACAACAACACGACTTCAGAAACTTGGTTATAAAGTGATTCAGTATTGGGAATGTAATTTTATAAAAGATTTAGAATTAGTACAGACTTTAGAATGGCCGGTGCGGTAATATGAAAAATTAACATATGGTGAAACCTGGAGAGAAAATTAAATACAGAAATATTTGTTCGCTCTATCCACACTTTATTTCCGAGAAACAATCACCCGCAAATTTATCCGATCCGAATCCGTTTGGAGCATGTTATAGGTCAGAGTATCGACTAAAAGAAATGACAGTGTGATCGCGTTGAAAACATTTTTTCTTATAGAATGATCGAAGATTCCACAAGGGCATGCTTGTGCAGCGTGCAACCTGATTATTTCCTCGTTCATCGAGGTCACTGAACTTCCCTCTGTATGTATGGTCAAAAGTTATATGAACTAGCTACACATAAACGATGAAAGGGGAACCGAAATCATGGATAACGAACTTAATTATTTTTAATATAAAGCGACAACTTATGCCATCATAGAAACGTTTTTCTGATTTCCAAAACTTAGTATTGAGTTACATTAAGTTTAAATTTAAATAGGTACGTAACACCAACTAGGAAATTATCATTACGATTTTTGATTATAACAAATGTCTTAAAACAGCGGATGATTTAAGATGTATGGTGCCATTTCACCCATTATTATAAGAAATCATCAGCATCTTCTTTATTAGTGCATGAAAGTGGCTAACACATTAAGACACCACCGCCTGCTTGTTAGGAATGAAAATCCGTCTTATTAATTATTAATTTTTAAACGCAAAGTATGTGAGATAAGGCCTCATTGTACAAATCACAAACGCGACATTAAGTCAAGGACAATAACACCGCTGCTGCACGAAGTCTTATAATCAGTAATCGAATTAAAATAAATTCGAAATGTTATAGTTTTAAAGGTCTAACAAATGTAAAAAATATTAGCTATATCTAAATGTATGCTTCATTTATTAAAGTTATGATCCTTAACTTTAAATCCTATGCAGGTTAAAATGTCCCAACCCTCGTACAGTTCACAAGGACAGAGAGAAGCGAATGTGCCGCCATCACACGTGTATATGCCGACAGCATGTGGGGGAGAGCGACCCACACTAGAGATAAACCTGCGATGAGGGAGGACAACTGCCGGTCGGACAAAACTAGGGTAGGAAAATGTAGAGGAAATATGAGGACACGTAAGTTGTATAGTCGTCGTATAGCTAGTAGGTGTATAACGTGCGGTGGATATCGGTAGAAGATGGAAAAGAGATACGTAAAGGATGGGGAAGGGGGAGAGAACTACAACGAACACCGTAATCAATAAGTGTCCGCGGCTAGTGGCTAGCGGTTGCTAGGGAGAGAGGCGGGTTGCTAGGCGCTGTGGTCGCTAACAGCCCTCGAGGGTAACTCTATGATGGCGTCATGGCGGCCATGTTTACCCACCTGCTGTTCTATGCTACATACGAAGAAGAAGAGGTTGTTTGTTTTCAATTTCGAGACTTCAGTTTATATGCTCTTATGTAAATTTAATTCTAATACGGTACAAGATCTAAGAAAATTATACCAGCCAGAGCGCATAGATATTATGTATATCAAAGACTATTTTCTCTGTTATGCTATGCTGTGTACGTTTACGCTAACCACATTTACGTTTAAATGTCTATTAAAACAGTTTTTACCATTTTAATTAGACAGAGACATCAGCATTAGATTTTAATATATGTCCTATGTAACTTTAATCAACCAAGATAAAGCATTTTGTTATAGAATTACAATATCAATTATTTATATATTTAATTTAAATTAAAAAGTTGTTAAGTTTACAACGAAACATAATAAAAACAACTCACCATAAAGGTTCATTAATTGATACTTAAAATTAATGCTATGTAAAGTTTTCAAAACTGTTTCATAAAAACACGAAATCTAACATAACGCTAAAGGACTGGAATTAAATATGAAATTAAGAAATTGAGGAATTGCAAAAAGCGGTTATAAGTATGAAAGACAAATGCCGCATAGTTCTACATAAACCAATGGTTTCCAAACGTTTTTGAGTCACGTCGCTTTTATTACATTAAAGTTCAGTTTCCATTCGTCCATTTTTTTTTCTGCGCGCAGTTTAAAATTTGCATGCCATTCTGTGCATCATCATCATCTTGGTGCTAGAGCCCTACAAGGGCCGTGACCTTCTTATGCTACTCTGTACAATTCTGGTACTTTGATTTCCAATTAAGGGACCCAATACATTTCGCATCTTGCGATACATCCGTCCAAGCCTGAGGCTGCCTTTACTTCTAATGGCGATGGGGTGAGCCTCGATAACTTTCTTTATAGGGTTATTTTCACGTTCTCGAGCTATATGCCATGCCCGTATTAACCTATTTAAGTTTTATAACGGTTATCACTTTCTTACAGAGCTTCATAGGGCATTTTGATCTGGCTTGGTAGTGGTCCAGGCCTCGATCCACATGTTAACATGGATATTATTAATGTTTCGTATATTCTTCTTTTACTTGTCTGCGATAGACGTTTATTCGTAAAGCACTTGCTTAACCCATGGCCGTTACTATTCTTTTCTGAATTGCAGCAGAAGTGTTGTTATTATCCTTTAGTACATTGCCCATTCTTTAACCACCTCAAAGCTGGTAGGTGAATTCTTTAACCACCTCAAAGCTGTAGTTGTCAACTGTCATGTTTTGTCCTACATTTCTTGCTCTGGTTTTAACTGTTATTGGCATAAACTTACTTAGTTCCGTTGATTTCCAGTCCCATCATTTCCGCAGCATTTATGAAGTCTGAGAAGGCTTCAGTAGACCGTCTGACAGTTCTTGTTAATATATCAACATCGTCTGCATATGCCAATATCTGAGTTGACTTATTAAAGATGCCCCCCCCCCCTGCATTTGCGTCCAGTTTCCTAGGTGATATTATAAAGTTGACACGCCAGCGCGTCTCCTTGCCTTACTCCTCTATGTGTGGCGAAATGTTATAATATATCGCTTTGTATTTTCGCAAACGATGTTAGTCATAGTCATGTTTACCAGGCAGTTGAGTTTCCCTGTTATTCCTAGATGGTTCTTTGACTCTTATAGTTTAGGCATCAATATACTATCATATGCACATTTAAAGTCCACAAACAAACGATACATATCGATGTTGTTTTCTCTAGTTTTTTCAAGGATTTGTCGTAAAACAAAGATTTGAGGTGGAGCGTCCAGGTCTAAAACCCGCTTGATATTCGTCAACGCATTTTTCTGTGTATGGTTTCAACCTCTCATTCTGAGCATTGGATAGGATTTTGTAACAGGGATATTCTTCTGTAGTTTTAGCAGTCCAATTGTCATCCTTTGAGTATTGGGCATATAAATCCCAAACTTCATTCGTTCGACATCATCTCTTCTGACAAGATTTTGCTAATAATTTCATGGATTGTTTGGATTAATACCTCTCCACCATGTTTGAACAGTTCAGCTGGAAGACCATTGCTGCTTGGAGACTTCTTGTTGTTTAGTCTATTTATGGTTGCCCTTATTTTCTCAGTTGCAGGGGGTTCTACATGATCTGGATTAACAGGTGTAATATCTGTATTTTCTATGCCTCGTATATTTCCTACCAATTGGTGGAAATGCTCTACCCACTTGCTCAAAATGTCTTCCTTATTAGATATTATCTTGCCATCCTTGTCCTTACAAATGTTCCATTTCGAGGATTGATAGATCTCTGTTACATTTTTGCTGCCATTCTGAGCCTGCTCGTATTAAATTGCAAATGTATTTACACTAACATATATTTAATTAATAAATTAAATAAAGTAACCCTTATTTGGCATAAACAAATTATAAATCTTCACTTAAAGGTAAATATATATAATGCAACTAAAACTTAAAATATTGCTTAGTACAACGTATCACACTTGTACTAAGCATCCTTCCAGTATATTAATAACAAATCAGGCCCTCAAAGATCTATCTGTCTATTAAACGAGATAGGGAAAGTATTTCAAAGAATTATATTAAATAGACTGAAAGGGTACGTAGGGTACAGGGTACGTAGAAGAGAAAGGTGGACTCTCAGAAAAACAGTACGGCTTCCAAAAAGGAAACCGTACAATAGATGCAGTACATGTAGTCGTAAAAATTGCAAGGCACAAGGCGGGAAAAAATATGTACGTAATGATAACACTAGACTTAAGAAACGCCTTTAACTCGGCGAGCTGGCCAAGCATCCTAGAGAATCTATCGACAATTTTTGCCACGTAGGGATCAGGTAATCAAAACTGAGTGTAACAGACTCAATGCTCATTAGACGCAAGATAATTGCGTACAAAGAGGAGTGTTGGATCGAAGCCACATCCAAACTAAATTACCGAGATGGTAGAAAGTTCTGGCAAAAATTCTAAGTCGTAACAGGACAGAAATCTGATCCCAAAACTCAACTGAAAGATACCCTAGTCAAACTGATAAATCTCCTGCGCAATTAACTGAGAGCTTTGCTTGTCATATGGAACAAATCCATCAAATCCACAAAATTCACTTTTTGACAGCAATTTTCTGGCAGAAACTAATTCTCTGGTGCACAATTTTGCTGTTATGCACACACCCATAATCAGTTTTCCAGAATCTGACGACATTATATTCCCCATCACCACAGCCACAGACGAGGTCTTCGAAACCCTAAAAACCGGCAAAAACACAGCTCCTCTAAATAATATCCTGACACGCCGAATTCTTAGAAACATCCCTCAAGAAACAATTCAACTACTCTCTCATATATACACCAAATGTCTATTGCTAGGATATTTTCCAAGTTCCTGGAAAACTGCAAGTACCATTATGATTCCTAAACCTGATAAGGATCCAAGTTGAGTCTCGTCTTACCGGTCGATCAGTCTCCTAAATGTCCTGAGTAAGATTTTTGAGAGGATAGTGACCTACGTCTGAGAAACGTGCTTGAATCAAACCACATTATTCCTGACAACCAATTTAGAGCTTCTCGCTCTGCACATGACCCTCTCCTGAAATTCCAAACCGATGTAATCCAATCAGTAAACAGCAGCCATTGTTCCTTAGTAGTTTTCTTGGACGTTTCCCACGCATTCGACCAAGCAGTCTGGCATGCGGGATACGAAGTTATATGAACTAAACCTATTACATCCAACCACCCTACAGCTCATCAAATCCTACCTAACCAACCTTTCCACTTGCATTAAAATAGGAGATGAGTTATCTAGGGAAACTCATCCCCTCGCCGGTGTCCCATAAGGCTCTGTGCTTGCTCCACTGCTGTACATTGCATATTGTCATGATGTGCCTCAGCCTCAATCTCAAGACTACCATAGTGCTCTATATGCCGATGACACTGCTTTCTTGGTTTGCGGCCCCCAAACAAAAAAAAACTGCGCTGTAACAAAATTGCCTGAACACACGTATTATGACTAGGCAAAGAAATGGCGAGTAACTCCAAACCCCTCGAAAACCCAAGCTATTCTGATCCAGCACCCCAACTACACAAGAAATAAACATCAGGGCTCTTCTGAAATCCAACTTCGCCTATGGGAAGAATCCATCCCACTACGGGATGATATTACATACCTTAGATACGACTTAGACACCACTTTGGCCAAAGTTAGAAAACGAGCAAATCTGATCTCAGCCACCAGGGGACAATTCAGAGGCTGCGACTCCAAAACACTTTACCATACCTACAAAACATATACTAGACCAATTATCGATTACAGAGCAATTCTGTACTTTTCCGCCACAAACAGGGAAATTCACAGGCTAACAACTTGTGAGCGTGCAATTCTTAGAATAATTCACAAACTCCATTATAAGTTTCCAAGTTCTAATCTGTATAACCATTGCGCGGCCAGTCCAATCAGCGATAGATTGAAAACACTTCAAGATAAATACAAGCTAAGACGTTCACAAGAAAACAACCCGATAACCTACAACACTTTGAGGTCCACCTGGAAAGTTCAAAAGTGGCGTCGTAAACCTTTTCCACACCCACCAGCCAAAATTATTCAAGCAATGTAAGAGCCTCCAGAAGACCTCCAGGAAATCCTCGCCACTATTCCAATTTCTCATTTCGTTAAGGGCCATTAACATAACATTGAGAGAAAAATATACAAAGTCAAAAAAAAAAACCAAATTAATAATACATATAAAAAACAAAATTATTTATAAAAATGAAATACAATAAACAAAGACAAAGTAAAACCCACTAACATTCCCACTATCACTATTAGCAAGTCAACTGAATATCGCGTGCAAGTAGCAGCAAAGGTACTAAAAATTTTGAACATAACCACTCAAAACCAATTCCAGGCTGAAGAGGATGGAAAATCCTAAAACCTCCTGAAACAATACCATATCTCCACAACAAGCCATTACTAACAGGGAGTGGAGTTTCAGTGGGTGAAAATCGTTCGTCTTTTAAAGATTTCTCCACTTCCACGCAAAACAAAAAAATAGATAAAGCTATCTACCAAACAGCGTACCACAAGGCTCAGGGCTAGGACCGTGGAACGGAACGCAAATACAAAGTTTGAATGCAAATAAAGCCATAGAGATGATTTGGTAGTGGATGGAAAGAAACAAACTAACTCTAGTCCCGGAAGAGACAGAGGCTATACTTCTAACAGTGAAAAGGAAAATTGAGATTTCTAAATTAAGGCTTGAAAGTCATGACATAAAAATTCAAAAGATAATAAAGTATCTGGGAGTTACTTTGGGCACCTGTCTAATATTTATCCATCACATAAAGGAGACCCAAAGAAAAGGATTGTTAGGCAAAACATCGGCGTATAGGATAATGCTCTGCAAGTGTTGGCAAACAAACTACCACTCCACCTCAAAGCAAGAGAAGGAAAGGCGGTATATGTCAATATAATATAGAGATATAAAAGGGACGCTAGAGATCGCTTGCTTGAAGAGTGCCAAAGGGAGTGGAAAGCCTGAAACTCATGCATCAGGACAAAAGTACTAATCCTGGAAATTAAGCAGTGGATTATGTGCACAAACAGATCAATCCACTATAAGATTGCTCAAGCACTAACGGGGCGCGGATATTTTGCCTAATACTTGAAGAGGATTGGAAAACTAAATCGGACACTTGTGAACAATGCAATGCAGATATCGACGATGCTGAGTACACAATCTTCTCTTGAATAACGCATGAAGCAAAGAGAAGAGAATTAGAAAGGAAGATAGTTGAACCTCAAGTGAAAACCTGATAACCTGGATGTTGCGGTTGGAAGGAGACTGGAAAATCATGGACGTATACATCACAAGTATCATCTCCAAGAAAGAAACATTTGGAAAAGAAATGGGGAGGTAAGAGATACCCACAGAATACATGGAACGATCAATTATTGAAATGGTTAAGCAAAAAAATTGGAAGACGTGTAATCACAGTGCGTAGAGCCAGTGGGGTGGAGTTTAGTAGGCAGGAGTCCGGCATTATCGCGTCGAACGGGCGGTGGGACTCCGGATTCTCCACGTCGTACGTAAAAAAAAGTTCTTTTAGGTGTGTTAGGCAATCCCACATTAGCTTGGCCTTACAAGTTTTAGACTTCAATGCCCTCAGCGTGTCCTGACTATCAGTGTGTATATTGATATTAGCCCCTAGCATGATTTCTAGAGTACAAATATTAATGGCTAAAATATCAGCATGCAAGATAGTGGTGTGTGAATCATCCTTTTACATCTTGGAACGTATCCTAAAGCTTGGTCTCTACTTAGTTTTCTATTGTAACGCAGCATTGCCGTACAAAGATTTGTTATTCCAGATGAAGGAGTAGTAACTTCAAATAGTTGTTCAAAGTAACCTTAACAGCCTACAGTCGGTAAGTTCCACCGCGCCGAGCTCTCTATGGATCTTTAAATACCGGACAGATCCTCTACCGAAAATAAATTGCAGACGAATAAGGCTCCTGCAGTCAATTTGTAGTCGATAAATAGGCTCAAATAGTTTTTACTATATTTATTTTATAAATTATAAAGTTTTCTAATAACAAAACTTTTATATCTGTTTGGATATTAATATGCTTTAAAGAGTTAATAATAATTTTAATATTTACTTTGCGCTCCAATGTACTTCATTTCTACCTGCATTATATACATGAAAAAGGTCACAACAGCTTTTCATCTAAAAACTGGTTTATACTGACCATATATGCAATTCGACCGGTATATTTCGTACGTTTGAGCCTCTAATGTCGAGACTGCATGCACACATACACACACACATTATGCCAACGAACACCGTTCAACGCAAGAATAACAACATGTGTTGGTACGTGCCTAGCAATTGACCCGAGGTCGCGCCCCGTCGCGCATTAGGCTGACCAGTATCCTCCTTTGACCTTTGTACTTTGCCACTCGCCATATAAACACGACATCGATCATACGCGCCATAGATTAGAAACGAATTTATTTGCGATGGGCCCTCCTTGTTTACCTGGCCAAAACCGGACCTATGAAATAAATCATCCACACTAAAACATTATACACACGCATGTCATATTTTTATGTAGTTATTTGTCGATAATAATTTTGGTGTTTCATAAATGGTAAGATATCAGTTTAAACGCTAATGAGATTACAGAGCAATAAATATCACATGAACTCATTCTTTATGTAATTTATTTATAATAAATATAATTTTGCATAAATAAGTCAATTTCGAGCTCATTCATTCGATTTATAGATTCTAGGCATTAAATCAGTATTCCAGCTCCAATAGTTGGAGCTCCGCCAATTAAATGATGGTTTGTAATCATTTAATTATATTAATGTCAATTTTCCTAAAAAGTATCATTTTTTTGTGAAAACGTGCTCGATTAAAGTAACTTGTTTTTTTGAATATTTTCTTTATATCCGGAATGACTGAAGCTAATGGTTCACAGGTTTTAGATTTTTTCCGGAATCATATAATAATGGTTAAAGGACCTAACTGAAGAAGCAAAACTCCGAAAATCTTTATTTATTTGACAAGAAAAAGATGACTTGAAGAAATATACAATAAAGCAACCATTCCTGTTCAACGAGTGAACAGGTGATGCCTGGAAAATGCTGGCCTATGAAATCTGTAGACTCCAAGACATTACTTGCTCATATACTTCATTTTTATTTAAGAGATTTATAATTCATTTTTGTTGAATGTTCATAATAATAATTTCTTTTGAATTATGTAATCAGATAATTTAAGATAATGATCGGTAGAAGTTAACCGGGATTTCAAGACCAGGATGTTTATTATTTTTTTTGTACAGTTTATGGTTCTACCAGTACTTCTCTTTCGCTACATTTTTTGTAAGTCAATTGACTACTTGTAGTGAATGGTCTCTGTTTTCTTAAAATATTTAAGAAAAATAATCATTGCCATTCGTTTTGTCAATTAGCGACAAATTGCAATTTTCTTATCCTTGATACTAACTACCAGGCTATTCATGACCAAAGTGTGGTTTTGCCTGTAGTAATAGAATCGTCATCTCTTCATATACTTCATGCTACATTTCGTGTTATGCTATAAATAATAATAATATATAAATAAACCTTTATTGGCATATAACAATCTCAAAATACAATGCAAAATACAAAATATAACGCAATACAATACAATAAACCATTCTATGAACCTTATCATATGTCTTATTTCCCTCTCACGTGATAAGAGAGGGCTACAACTTTCATTCCTCTTCCTCCATCTTATTCTTCCCCTTCTTCTTTCTCTCTTATCTCATTTTATTTATTTCCATTTCCATATTTATTTTTATATTTATTTTTAATTCTTTTCATTATTTCCAATCCCTTTCCCTCCTTTCCTAAACTTACCCTCCAGTGTTCCCCTAACTGTTTTTCTTTATCACTCCATTCTATCTCTTTTACTTTCTTTTATCCACTGACTCAATTTTTCCCCTTCCTTGCCGCATATCCTACATATTCTCTGTTGCTCATGCATCCAGGATTTGTTTCCACCCTCCTCGATACCACATCTATACCTTGCAATCATTCTTGTCTCTCCCATATTTAAACCCGATCTCGAATAATCGAATACTATTACTTAACCTTCCATCCCTCATCAACCTATCCACATACCTCATCCTTTCCACTTCCTCAATCACCCTTCTTTTCTTTGCATCACCTTCTCATATCATAATTTCGAAGACCATGCAATCTTCCTATTTACATTTACTCTACTCCGTATCCATTCATTCACCTCTATCTTTCTTTCCACCCTCATAATTCCTTGAATGTATACTTCCTTCACTCACCTACTCCCTTCATCGTTTAATACCTTCCACTCAAAATTTACCATCCCATTTATCCTATTCCTCATTCTTAATGATTTCCCGAACTTTCTTTCCCATACCCACCTCATTCTTTCTATTGTTCCCTTTCTTTCTTAGTTACCATTTTAACGTGTTCCTTACACGACCCTTTTTGCACCAAAATGAACCCAAAATACCTATAATTCTTTACTTTCTGTATTCTTTGCCCTCCTACATCAAATTCTTTCTACATTCTCTTCCTTCTTACATACCATAATTTTCGTTTATTCTAAGTACCTTCTATTTAAATACCTCTTCACCCTCTCTATCATTTCATTCATTTCTTCCCTTTTATTCGCCATACACACAATATCATCAGAATATGATAGGGACCAGACTTTTTTCTTTCCAACCATCATCGCAATAGCTTGTCCGTTGTTCAAGACCTCTTCCAAATCTGATAAATATATATTGAACAAACTGGCACTTAGATGACATCCCTGCTTTACTACTCTTTTTGTCTCGTACCATTCCCATTCACTCTCATACCATCGCATTCAAAATTCCTACCCTCTCCATTCTCTCCCACAATTTCTCTCTCACAATTCTATCAAATGTCTCTAGATTTAGTTGCTTTAACTACGGTAGAATCTTGCATATGACTTTCAGTCAATAGTGCTTATCATCTTTTGTACTTAAGTACCATAATTCTCTAGTCCAATAATTTCTTTCCCAAGATAAGTTTGTCCAATATTCTTATTAATCCAATCGCTTCTTCATTGTTTTTGATCTATTTCAATCTCACTCATAACTTCGTATGCACTTTAATGTACCTAATGCTGTTTTTAGCCAGTCATGTTCTTCATCAGCAATCCTTTTAACTGTATACCTGATTTTACCACAGATTTAAATATAAAAAAAATATTCTACATATTTTTATCGATTATTAGCAGGACGTATTCTTTTTATATAGATGTATCTTCTGATTCAGTTTGATTAGTTCTCTCAATGTTAACAAATGGAATTATTGTCTTAAAGAAGGAATGATTTGAGATATATTCCAAATATTCAAAATTTTTCATATTTCAGTTTTTTTCTAATACCACTATCATCTGCAATTTCTTCTCCAAGATGACCATTTAAATTGTCATCTTGCTTTAATTCAGTTTATTCGACCCATGAGCATTATTTGCTTCCTGCATCCGATCTTCAAGATCATATCTTGGTGATGCATATATTGTAATGATTAACTTATCTTTTTCATATTTTGATGATTGCATTTAGGAACTGACATTAAGCTGTTACTCTTTTCTGCCTTCGGGTGCCGGTGTAAATGTAGATAAAGCCATATTACTTCAGTTGCTGATTCAATTCAGTTCCAACATATACAATTGTAACACATCTTGCTCAGTAGATGCATCTGCCATTTGTTGCTGTTTCTTGTTTTAACCGTCCTAATTCATCGGCTTTAGATTGACAACTAATAAATGTTTTAATGATGGCGAGTTGTTGGCTAATTGTTTCAACCTTCTCAATCCCCAAATCTTAGCACCAGGTTTTTTGTTGATGAAATTGTCTTCTCTTATTCCTTGACGAGTTAATGTCCCAAACAAGTATACACTAGTTTTGCCTATTTCCTAGCCAAAGATACCACCCAGGGCGCCATCTTCCGGGCTTGATGAACCCTGTTTGTTGAATAAGATGTACCACTCTGTTCATCCAAGGATATTTTCTGAAGAAACTTTCTGATATCAATTTTATTAAAATATATTGTTTTTTATTATATCCAAATGGAGGTAAATTAATTTTGAATTAGAAACCAAAATCATTGGATTCAATTACAAATCAATAAATGAACCGAAACAAAAAGTAATTAAGGTTGAAACCTTAATTCCATTTTTGAACAAAAAGGGATTTTAAGAGTGGAAGGAGGATTGGAGCATGCAAGAGTAAGATTTGACAGAAAGCATCTAGTTGCCTTGCCAGAAGATGGGAAGTTGATAGACTTCATCATCAAGGAGGCGTACATGCAGACAATATACGAAGGGAATTGTTTTACACTCAGCTATGTTCGAGAGAGATCTTGGGTGATAAATGCAAGAAGGAAAATCAAGAAGATGATAAACAACTGCGTAAGATGCGTGAGGTACAGAGCGTTAAATTAAAAGCTCAGCAGTTAATGGGGTAATTAGCAGAGGCCAGTGTAAACCCGTCGCCGTTGTTCACACATACAGGTACTGAGTATGCAGGACCGATTTAAAGTAAAACTACATAAGATCGATGTTACAAGACTTACAAAGGATATATACTTCGATATTGGTTTGCTTCTCGAGAAAGGCGATACATTTTGAAGTTGAGAGTGATTTGACATCCGACGCATTTTAGCTGCATTCAAGATATTTACCGCTAGAAGAGGAAATGTACAACATATATCTTGTAACAATGGCACAAACTTCACAGGTACAGCCAACGAATTGGAAAAACAATTTAAAACAATGAGAGATTCCGGTGTGTCTGCCTCCTTAGCAAATATTGGTACGTCGTAGCATTTTATTCCGCCGTCAGCGCTACATTTCGGTGAATTATGGGATGCGGAACCTAAATCCATAAAACACCATTTCAGGCGAATTGTTGGGATAATACTGTTAACATTCGAACAGATGATGACGATAATAAGCCAAATAGAAGCATGTTTGAATTCCAGACCATTGTGTCCACGGTTAAATGACATAAATGACACTTCAGTTATAACCCCATGGCAGCATTTATTAATTGAAAGAGCAGTGGTTGCTCCACCAAACCCAATAGAAACAGCAATCAATTCGAATGCATCTGAAAGATGGAAACTCATACAGATAATGAAGCAATATTTTTAGGGAGCCTGGTCAAGAGAGTACTTGAGCAGATTACAAAAGAGATATAAATGGAAGAAGAATCAAAGTAATCTAGGAATTGGCACATTGGTATCGATTAAGGATGATCATATCAACCCAAGCTAATAGCCACTAGCCAGGATCATTGAAACCCACGAACGAATAGACAAGAAAGTTATTCAAGGTCGTGACTCTCCGGAAGAGTGGGGGCCAGGTAGCGACACGAGCACTAAGTAAAGTATTTCCATTACCGACGGCATCTAATGAGAAATTAGAAGAAGTGAAAGAACCAGAAGCATAGACCATGTTAGTAAACGAAATAAGTTATCAGAAGTCAACAGATATAAGTAAAGGAAATCCGCTCGAGCAGATATGAGGAGATATGGGATCAATTTGGTAGATCAAATAAATAGACCAAGCGGGCATTATTTTCGATAGCACGTTATGGAGGTCAGGAAAAAGCAAGACTCAGTGCAGACGCAATCGAAACGAACCTGTAACCCATCAAACTACGACCATCGACGAGGTAACAGATTTATAGTCAATGCATAAGTCAGGCCCGGCTATATGCTCATCTAAGTATAAACAGGGGAAAATTCCTGAAGAAACTTTCTGATATCAATTTTATTAAAATAGATTATGTTCTTATAATTTTTACATGTAAATAAATTAATTTAGATTTAGAAGTCAAAGTCGTTACATTGTATTACCAATCAATAAATAAACCAAACCAAAGTAATATTATGAATAAGCGTCATGTGCAAATTGCAATAATGATGATATCGCAAGTTAATTAGCCAGATAGACGTTTTATAAGACATAACAGTAATATCAAATCCTCAGATCTAGTTGTATTTTTAATTTCATGTATTTACAAAACATGTAGACAAACATGCAATGTGGAGATTTGTCCACGTTCCTGTTTAGCTTAATGTAAAAGGATTGGGCATTAAGTACTCACAAAAAAGGTGAATACGTTAAAATAATTAGACGCAATAAAACTGTTAGTATTGTAAATAAAAGTTTAGATAAGAGGACAGTCATCGGGTAACTTACGATAGATCTATTTTATGATCATAGTACGAAGATAAATATTAGTTATTGATTATACCCTATGCTAATTAATTACATCTTAAACAAATCAATTGTACATAGAAGCTATGCATGGACACAAAGTCCATTGACCGATGTCACACAGAAAATATTCTAAAATATATAGAAAATATTATAGAATGCGCTAATGAGATCAAATTAATCATGGTGAAAAATATTCATATCGTATTTTGGAAGGGGACTGAGATAAAACCGATTCACCTACAGCAGTAAGGGATAGTAATTTTGGGCGTCGGCCAAACGTTATAATGTCGAACTAAGTAGCGAAATTATATACCGGAATAAAATAATATTAGAACTATAAATAAATAAAAAATAAAGTCATGTCTAATTAAAATGTGATCATAAATTTATTAAGTATTTTATTATGCATTCGTCTAATGTAGCGGGGTACTTAACATTAATATTTTTGGGAATAATTCAGGTAATTAACTTGAGTATAATTTTGATGAATAAAGAAAAGTCGAGTGTAATAAGAGTGGCTGTTGATCAAGGTAAAGGCAAAAGAAATGCAAATAAATAATTAAGATAATGGTGCATTACTCTAAAATAATAAATAAATAGTTTGTGTACAGTGGCAAAATCTGTAAGTACCTAGTTTAACATTTCTTTAATGCAACTGAATAAATCATAAAGTCACTGTTATTGAAGTATTGATTTATTTTATTAATTGCAAAGCGTTAATTACTTTATTTTACGTATAGGAATAAATAAGCATGTCACAGGATTGCATGTAAACATTTTTAACGACCAATACAATTTAACTAACTTTAATAACTGTTTCTTTGCTGCTACCTGAATTATTAAGGCTTATGACTATCGTTACAGATTAACGTTACCAGTTATTACTTAGCCACGAAATGAATAATTAAATCTATACGGCACATTCAACTTAGCGATGGTCCGGCTTAGTGTTTTATTCTAAATTACGTGGACTAACTGGATGATTTAGAGTATTTCTTTCTGCATCAATTATTAACTTTGTTAGACGTAGCTAAACTAAAGTGCTATCTTATAAAATAACATAAGAGGTCGGGCGCATATAATTGTGAGCAGAGGATTGCTACGCTAACCCAAATAAAAGTCCTCTATCACCTATGTCATGTCGGAGAGAACAACCCTGCACCCTAAACAATACGTGACAAATATGGTGCCGGTGACGGGTAATTTTGGTAGAATTTCTTCGAAAATATTACGTTTTTATGAGGGAGAAATCCAAGATTTCTTTTTGTATGAATTTTGGTTGTATGAATTTATAGTGTGATTTACTCAAAAATCTGGTGGGGGCGATTACAATTGAGCGGAATATAATCTATAATCCAGAAAAAAAAAATATTTTCAAAAATTGGAGTCATTGTTTTTCAACAAATTTTTTTGTGTGCACATTTTGAGTTGTAAATACAATAGACAGCCTGTTGTGAAACAGAAAAAATTGAATAATTTTTTTGCGAATAATAAGAACAATTTGGAGCCTAAAGATTGTTATTACATATATGGATGTACAATTGAAAATACGTGACATATGTATCGTTGCATTCCATTGAATTTTATTATGATTGATTTTCTTTTAGAAGATCTTAGTTTAACAGTTCAAATTTATTATGATGTGACCTTGAGCTTAATTGTTTGAACTTTTATCACACTTGTTTTGTAATTCCTTTTATTTATTTTGTATATATGTATGTTGCTTGATTTGTGGGATATAAACAAGTTAAGTTTAGCATTCTTATTAAGTACCTAGTCTTATTTCACCTAACTCTAATCTCATAGAGTTACTGTAGTATATCTTAAGAGATTACGCAGTGCTCTAAGTCTATTTAGTTAATTTTTAATAAATAAAATATTCAAATAATTTAGGGCATATTGGTAACTTAAACCAACTCTAATTTCAAGTTAAATTATTAATTAATTATTCAAGTTCAATTTCTTCTTTAATTCAATCCAATCATTTATTCTAACATTCTTCCGCTGCCTCAATTGAGGTACATTTTTTAAATCGCTTTCTGCCAATTGTCCACACTCAATCCTTCCTTCTTTTGTCGCCCCTCGAGTGACAAATGAGTTATAGGTACGACAGAATTTATTTAGTAACATTTTCGATTTCGTAATTTTGATTGAGAATCATGTAATGTAAAACTTTACAATCAAAATAATTTTTGAGAAATCTCTATATGAGTATGTGTAAGTACATGAAATTTTCAAAAACTATTTGATCAATTTGAATAAAATTTATGAAGCAGGTGTTGAATAGTGAAACACTTTTAATTTGTTTAAACTTCTTGTTTCTAATCAATCAGTGTTATTTGCCACAAATATTAATTTTGTAAAGCCTAAAATGTTGCACATGTATGCGAATTTTACTACTAACTCTATATAACTTGTTTTTTGTTATGAAAATTCAAATACCTTTGATATTTTGAACACTCAAGGGACGAATTTCAACTGTAAATATTGAGAATATTTTTTCTACTGAAATTAGTCCGGTTGGTATATCTTCAACAGAAAGCAACGTTGTTAAATAATTGAAGATAAAATAATTATGAAAATAGTAGGTTCTGAAAGATAAAGCTCTTTAATGTAATTTGAAAACATTTCCTAATAAAAGAGTGATGTAACAGAGGCTTTTTTTATACAAACTTTTCGGTCCCCCATTTCCACGAAACGGGATATTTTACATAAATATCTTTATTAAAAAATCATTAATTGCTGAAGCGATTAAGTGAATTAAAATAAAAAGCGAACATTAATGTTTGGAGTAATGTGACGTTGAGGAAAAGTGCATTATTTTAAATAACTGGTTTTTTTATGAAAATTCGAAATCCTTGGATATTTCGAACAATCAAGAGATCGAATTTCAACTGTATTCTAGATAGTTAAAATTCTTTATGAAAAATTCTCTATAACGAAGATTAAACATGCAAACACTTCGATTCGGAAAAATTTAAACAAATATATATTTTAGAAAATATAGTGCCAGTAGCAGATCCAGATTGTAATTTTGGAACAGACTTAAACTTATCCCACATATTCTGGACCCGAATATTTCTATGTAGTCTTTAATTATAACATAAATTTTATGTGATGATACATTAAATGAAATATTAAACTTACTAAAGACGATGAAATATTAAATGCAAAGGCGTAAAATTTTTGTAAATATTTTACACCGCTAATGAGATTTTAAAGGCAGCGTCTATTACCGAATTATAAACGTTACTTTGTGCGAATTTATGTATACAGAATTTGCATTTTTGTTCATTATTTTATAGTTTATTCTTAGAATTATTACATATTTGATACATTAACACTGACAAAGAATAATGTAAATTATTTAATATAAAACCGATGGCCTAATGAAGGTTTCACTATATATTAAATGTAAAAGCGTATGGGATAATACGTAATGTATTATAACATATACAGATGGAACTTCAGGTACTAATTTTACTACTAACTTTGTATTTGGGCAAGTAATCCTTCTCATTTATAATTCAAATGAAACTAAAAGGATCTTTTTGATATTGGTTGAATAATATGGTTATAGTTATATACCTGGAAAATTTTAAACAAATCTTCCTATAATTTATTTAAATTAAATTCTAACCAAAATGTTAGTAGAGATGCGCTCATTTATTTACTCCACTAGCATATTTAAATACACATTATGGTGTGGTTATTACTGTATGATTAGATAATACTGGAATTTTTTATACCTCGGTTGTAGAAGTCCATCTGTCAAATTTTTGTCGCTGTTTTGTTGGTAGATATGTCCACAAACGCTTCCTGACAACTGAAGCCATATTCGTTATTTAGTTTTTTGGTATTTGTGTTAAAAATAAAGTGCTGCAAAATGTTGGACATATTAAATGTTGCTTTTGGTAACTTTGCTATGAATAAAACAAGCGTTTATAAGTGGTACAGGTATTTCCAGTAAGGCCATGAAGATATTGAAGATGGCGAGCATTCTGGGCATCTTAGAACATCAATAACTGATAATAGCATCGGAAAGATGAAGAAAATAGTTATGAACAATCGCTGAATCAGTATCAGATGATGTTGGCATTTCATTTGGCTCATATCATCCTATTATTTGGATGTTCTGACATGAGACGAGTCGCAGCAAAATTTATTCCCAAATTGTTGAGTTGCAATCAAAAGTAGTGTCAAATTGACGCTTCTCAATAAATCAACGACAATCCAGAATTGCTCAGACAAATCATAACTTGTGACGTAAAATAGATCTATGGATATGAATTCAAAACTGAGGCCAAATCGTCTCAATGGAAGGTTCTTAAAAAGCCAAGACCGAAATAAGGTCCCCAAAGATAGCTCGAATGTGAAGGTTCTACTCACTACGTTGTTTGTCATCAATAACATAGTGTACTAGGAGTTTTTGCTACTATGGTTGTACGGTCTAATAGAAAGTACTACTAAACGTTTTACGCCATTTACAAGAAGCAATCCGAATAAAATGTTCGAATTTGTGGGGAAACAACACTTAGCAATTGCACCACGATAATACACCTGGGCACACATCGCTGCTTGTTCTTGATTTTTCGGCGAAAAACTTCACCCTCATGATTCCGCATCATCCGTATTCCACCGACATGGCACCCGGCTATTTCTTTCTATTTGAATGACCATGAAGATACGACGTTTTGATACGATTAAACGGCACATTGTAACGTGGAGATTTACCCACGTACCTAGTTAGGTTGATGTAAAGGGATTGAACATTAAGTACTCACAAATATGATAAATACGTTAAAATAATTAGACGCCATAAAAGGTTTAGCATTGTAAATAAGATTTTAGATAAGTGGGCCGTCATCGGGTAACATACTATAGATCTATTTTATGGTCAAAGTACGAAGCTAAATATTAGTTATTGATTATACCCTATGCTAATTAATTACAACAAATCATTTGTACATAGAAGATATGCATGGCAACAAAGTCCAAATATTCTAGAATGCGCTAATGGGATACAAATTAATCATGACTAAAAGAATGCATATCGATGTATGGAAGGGGACATGAGATGTATAAAAACGGTTCATCCACAGCACTAAGAGAGAGCAATTTGGGGCGTCCACCAAACGTTATAATGTCGAACTAAGTAGCGAAATAATAATGCACAATAAAATAATATTTGAATAATAATTAAATAAAAAATAAAAGTCAAGTCTCATTAAAGTGGAATCATAAATTTATTAAGTATTTTATTATGTATTCGTCTAATGTGGCGCGGTAGTTAGCATTAACATTTTTGGGAATAATTCAGATAAATTAACTTGAGTATAATTTTGATGAGTAAAGAAAAGTCGAGTGTAATTAGAGTGGCTGTTGATCAAGGTAAAGCCGAAAGAAATACAAATAAATAATTCAGAGAATGGTGCGTTACCTAAAATAATAAATAAATAGTTTGTGTACAGCGGCAAAATCTGTAAGTACCTAGTTAAACATTTCTTTGATGTAACTGAACAAAGCATAAAGTTACTTTTATTCAAGTGTATGATTTATATATTAAGTATTGATAATTTCAAAGCGTTTATTACTTTATTTTACGTATGAGAATGAATGAGCATATCACTGAATGCTTGTAAATAGTTTTAACGACCAATATAATTAAGTTTAATAGCTGTTTCATGTCTGCTGCCTGAATTACTAAGGCTTATGACTATCGTTAAAGATTGACGTTATCAGTAATTAATCAGCCACGAAAGGCACAATTAATTCTAAACGGCAAGTTTAACTTCGCGATGGTCCAGCCTAGTGTTTTATTCTAAATTAAGGGGGCTAACTGGGGAATTTAGATTAGATCTCCCTGCATCAATTATTCAATTAATAACTTTGCTAGAAGTAGCTGAACTAAAGTGCTATCTTATTGAATAACAAAGGAGTTCAGGTACCTATAATTCCGAGCAGGGGATTGCTACGCTAACGCTTATAAAAGTCCCCTTCACCCATGTAACGTCGGAAAGAACAACCCTCCGCCCTAAAAAACCCTCCGCCCTAATCAAAAATTGAATTTCAGGATTTCTTAGAAGAGTTGAAATACGCTAAAAGAAGTATAATATGTTCACTGGGGATTACTTTGAAGGGGACAATATTAAAATTGGAAAACAAATAAAAATTATTCAAGAAACATGATAATTCCGCGTATTATTTGAACATGCCTCGTACTCTGGAAAAAACGCATGATGAAAAATAAAAGCAAAATGAGTTTCTTACTTCAGATTTTTTCTGAAGTCGCTGTACATTTATTTACATTTATTTATTTAAGTAAAATTATTTATAATGTAATTTAACCTACATTGTACTAAAAAACTTAAGACAAATGAACATAAATTTGAAAACTCAAATACAGGAAATATTTAACAGATTTTTAACATTACAAATAGTATCAATGTGCCGCATTAGTCCACAGTGAGACTTAGCGTGGTCCACAATAACACATCTTTATTTAACATCTAACTGGGCAAAATTTACTTGTTTTTGCCTTTTTGTTTTCCCAAATGATGTTGGAACTGACAAAATCATTACTATATCTTCGGACAAGACAATAGTAACTTCTGGAACGTTTGGGTAGACAAATTTGTTTGATTTATTTCTTCTTCGCAGATAACTTTTCGGCGTCATAGGATATCTCACTTAAAATTTTGTCAACAAAATATTTTTAGATTTTTTACCAGCGAACTTCACAAGCACGTAGTCGTTGATGGTGGCATTCCTATCTAGTTCATTAAATCCTGTTATAGGAGCATATATGACCACATCATATTTAGATGAGCTGTCTTGGGCCTATGTTTCGTCACTTGATGAACTAGTTTCCGGCTCTATAATTTTTTTCTTACTATATTTGCTTTAGCTTTGCTTTTTTCGGCCTTCTTTGTTTCCAACTTCAATTTTTCCGGGTAGTCCGTTGGAATAAAACTTTTTCCGGGCTTTCTATTTTGCACTTATTTTCTCTGAGCTGCTTTGAGAAACCCTCGAATTTCCAGAGGGGTTAAAAATGCTTTCGCTGTTATAGTTGGGGCTTTAGAATCATCATCCGTGGCTGAAGCTTTTTCATGTAAACCTACAGGAGATGGGGTTTTTATAACATCAACTAGTAACATCCTCTTGCGACTGCCATTTTTATTAGAATTTAAAACTGATGATTCAGTAGTAATATTTGAAGATATAGATGGCTCTGCCACGCAGCTGGGAAGAAAATCCTCTTCTGTAAAAACCTCCCGATTATACGGAAAAATACCTGACTTACGTAAGGCCGATATGATAATAATGAGAGTCATGGAATGGTGCAATGCACTGGCAATACACTCCGGTATATCGTAGATAGTCATTGGAGCGCCAGGTTGGTACATAAGCCAGGAATCGACAGCTCGGTTGTAGTGCGCTTTAAATGAAAAATAAACGCTCACATCTAATAATTGCAGTTTATTGCTGCAATGAGGAGGAAAAGTTAAAATAGTCACCCCATTAGACCTGGCTAAGACAATACATTCAATTGAAAGGTGACTTTCATGGTTGTCAAAGAGCAATAATTTTGAGTTTTCCAATGAGGAATTTGTACAGTTTATAAAGTGACACATAACTTCCACAAATATTTCGCTATTCATCCAGCCCGAAGGTGTTGCGAGTACCAAGCTACCAGGTGGTGCATTTCGAAGCATATGCGATTTAAAATGCGTCCTAGGAAATATGATAGCTGGGGGAATCGTGTTTCTTTAGGCACTTATAATAAAGCAGCAGGTGGTTACTAACGATCCTCGCTCGCCACTATTACTCGACTCACTTGTTTGACCCCTTTGCAGGCGATAACTTTTTTTTGATTCTGGACGGTGGTCGTCTCAGTTTAGTGCAAGTTTCGCAAGCAAAACTTTCGTGTCTTCGTAAGACTTGCTTTAATTTATCAAAAACAAATCCGACATTGTGATTATTAAAGGACGTAGCAATCGATCGGTTACAACCTTCTGGTGGTCTGATGCTTAGGGTAGGATATCGTTTTAACAAACCTCTCATGCATTGCAGACGTGCATCTTTGTTTTCTGACCATTTATTTGGAATTTGGATATTATTTTTTGCGCCATTTAGTATACTAGACTACGACATCCAAGACTTGTTAGGCCGTAATTCATTTTTGAATACATTGCGAGGTAATCTGCCAGAGCATTTTCTTGATCTTTCATCACAATTTGACGGCATTCGTAGAAAGGCCTCATTCTAACTTCTGTATTACCGGTGTTATTTTTTTGTTTTTTCACGTACCTAAAATTAAAAAAAATGCTATTAACTAAGTAAGCTCTTTCATACGATGCTAAATCTACTCTCCTTTCCTATATTATAATTTACCTTGCTAAGGTCTGAAATGACTCCCTTTAGTTCCGATGCTTTTCGCAATGAAAATCATTTAGTTTTCGGAAAAGGATCCCATGTTAGTTTTTCTTTTTCTATTCCTTGCTATTTTCTAAAAAATAGGAAATGATCATGCATGATGGGGTACAGTGAGACACATCTCAGTTTACCCCCCCCCCCTATTAATAAATCATTACATCTTTTGTAAAATAAATGAAAACAACAAACTATCGCAACGTAAATGCATACACAAATTTCAAAATTTCAAAACTTTACTTACCACCAATTTCAAAATTTTAGCTGAAGGTACGTCAAAGAAACACCAATCCAGACGACTTATGCAAAATTTACTTTTGTGAGAAAATTGTCACAAACACCGCTCTACGGAGAACAACGAACAAAACATGCATAAATGTTCGTTGATGGATCTGATACATAAAAATAAGATTTAGTATAGAGGAGCGGCAACAGCGGTGCTGTCAAAGTCTCAGAGAATATACTGACTGTGGACTACTTTTCCCTACGTTTCTAGGTCTCATATGCTTTCAGGTCGACAGGTGATAGGTGGAGGGAGCAAAAATTGTGAAATGTAAATACATCAACGACTATTATCTACCATGATTTTAGATGACCTTCAACTTTTAGTACTTAAACAAGTACTTGAAATTGAAGGAAAAATTGACAAACGTGAAACTGGGCATTAGAAAGCTTATCGTGAGGTACTTGAAATAACGTAATGGTAAAATATTAAATACTACCTTCAAGAGTAACCATTTACAAAGGTAATATGCATAATATTAATAGATGACAGCCTGAACTAATAAATAAAACTAGCAAAAATGCGTGTAACGTTTTCAATTTAATTTAGACCAGTTTCGAATATTATTGCGACTGCACTTCCTCAAGCAAAATGATTTATTATATTTTATGTTCTTATTTATTGTATATTTCTTTGTCATATCTGAAGTATTTGTGTAAATTTAATGATAAAATAAGCTATTGTTTCAATGATTAAATTTTAATTATAACTGAATATTCTTCTTTAAGTTTTTTGATATTACAGAACCTACTTCTTAAATTGGTATATAAATTGCCGTCTTTTCATTTAATTTTCCCACTTTTTAAAAGAATTTACTATGATCAACATTTTTACATATATAATTTTCACATGACCTAGACTTAGTAGACGCCATATTATTAAACAACGCCTCATATTCATAATTCCCGTATATGAGAGAGAAAAATTCAATAAACGCCTGATATATCTTGAACACATGTAGATAAGGCAATAAATTCTGTGCATCTTATTGCAATGAAATGGACGTTTGAGGAACTTATTATGTATTCCAAATGTGAATGTACGATGCGTTTAGTCACTTATATGATTGTAGTTACGAGGTACGATCATCTAAATCAGTATTATTATTTTTATAAAAAATTCGTGGAGGTGATCTCCACCCTATCTTTCATATACTGAAAGTCATATGTTCTTTGACATCTTGCATAAAACAAAAAGTGACTTATCTAGTTTTCACTTATAAAACTCGTCTTCACTTATAAGCACACGTGTTCTTTAAGGTAAATAAAACGAAAGTAGTGTAACCTATAAATCGCCTACACATGAATCCGCCACTCGCCATTTGTCTTCGGCGCGGACAGCTTTCTGTATGACTGTGGTCTGCGGCCACTCTAACTAATTTTCCTCGCATTTGCCTACGGCACGAAGAGCTTCGCGGTCCGCTTTGGTGCGGTCTGCAGTCGCTTATAACTCACGTTTTCACCGCTGCCGCTTTTGACTTACCTTTTTCCCGTGTTCTCTTTGCGCAAAATTAAGATCCTTTGGTCTTACATATGTTCCCTAAAATGAACCGCAAAGTTTGCAAAACAAAAAATTCCCTGTATCTATGTTAAATTGCGATTTTGGTAAAAGAAAATTCAAATGAAATAAAAGGAGCTTTAGGTAACCTATACAAGGTCCTATCTTTTATACTTCCTGAGATATATCAAAAAGTTTGTTTATCTCTAAACGTGACAACCTCGCATTGTGCAGCAGTTGAAGTTATAGGAATACTTCATTCGACGCATAACTCAAGGTACTAAACTTGCGTGCATAGAAATCGGCCCACTTTAAACTTTTGAATTGAACTATATTTTTTTCAGAAACTATTAATCGGATCAAAAAAAGGGATATACTGTTTGAAAGATAATTTAATAC
>WYDF02000001.1:165925-177805 GCA_009867245.2 Adranes taylori
TATATATATGTTATATTGTGATTTTAGAAAAAAAATGTTTAAACAGAATCGAAGGGCCTTTATGTAGCCAATAAAGTAAGGAACAATATCTTTTATTGTTCCTGACATATTTCAAAAAGTTTTTTAAATTTCAAACCTGGCAACACCGCTTCCGATACAATTTGGCACAATGGGACTTTCTTTATTCGACGCATATGTGTGCAAAATTTCAGCCTCCTAGTTTGAACACGAAATTTCTGAACAAAAAAATGGCTTCTGTCCGTCATATTGGATTTATAAAAAAAAAATAAAAATTAAAAAAACTTTTCTGCGGGCTCATAGTCTAAACCTGTCTACCAAATTTCATCGGTCCCATTGGAAAGGAGAAATACGTGAACATACAGACGTATTCACAGACACCGAAAAATCGACCCTTCTTTTAATATTTTGAACAAGCAAATATTTTTTCTGAAAACGGTTTTTATATGAAAAATTGTTCCTTATGCACTATCTTAATTGTATTTTTATTAGCATGTTTATTTTAAAAACTTATTACATAATTTATTTTATTAATCTGTAACCTATAAATGATGGCTGTCACATGATTAAAGATTGGACATAACTAGCGTATTGTTAGTTGCATATATGCTCTCAATGCGTTGACTTGGTTTTTTTTAGATCGAACATAGGAAAATAGCATTGTATACTGTTTCGCATATGTTCTGTCTTAAGAAATACTCACAATATATAGTGGATGTCTCATATAGTAGACTGAACATTCTCGCGCATCACCTATAAGTGCCTTAGGGGTTAGTAGTTCGATTCTAGTTTCATAGCAGACAGTTCCTTCATCTTCAATCCCCAGAACTATTCGGCTCGATTCGGTCTTCAAACTATAAAAGTATTCAGCCAAAAAGCAGGAGGGAGATAGATAGTAAACTAGTTAGAGAGAAAGAGCCACTATTATCGCAGCCAAGCGTTTTTGGCGAGCACAGCGGATCTCCTCTCGGGAGTCCTGGCTGCGAGCTGTTGTAGGTTGTCAAGGATGATATATATAAATATATATATATATATATATAGCTGTCTTTGGCCATTTTCAGCAGATCTCATTCAGTTTTCAAATCTAAAATTTAAATACTTCACGTCTTGTTTTTTGAGGTCGCTTGGCAGACGCAGCGACTCCTGTACATTTCAATATTTAGTATATTTCAAGTTTCAAGTGAGACATTCACGTTCATGTATTAAAACCGTATATCAAATACACAATTATAAATGTGAATAATCAATCTACAATGTAAGCATTATACATTATTATATTTTATCTCGACTATTGAAACTGAATAAATTCAGTATTTTATTACGAAACATTAATTAACAAATATTCAAGTAACTAACATTGATTTTTTTGATAACGTGCTAACAAACTAATTACAGTTCTTTATGTTAATAAACACAATTTACGTCTAAGTTTTAATTAAATTGTATTCTTGAAAGATAAATCATTATTCACGTATAATGAATAATCATCGCCCAAACTGATACTATTTCTTTAGCGAGCTTATGCAAATGAGCCAATAAATTTGATTCGTTAAGAGAATGCATTATCTTATGTTCTTAGGGAAATATATATTTATTTCCAGATCGATGGGAAACTAAACTGTATACATATCGATATCTATTGTAATAGACTCAATGTAAATCAGTGTCACTTTTACTCAAACTGTTCATTGGTCGATCCTTTGATTTATTATCGTGATGATTAATTTATGGAAATACATGATTTAAAATAGATCGGTGGTTTTATTCTTTTATTATTATTCAGTGTATGTTATAGTGTGTTACGCTGTAATTTAATGAGTTAATTTCTAAAGGACCGATCTTGTTTCTTTGAAGCCGCTTCACAGTTTCAAATAGACAAATACCCCATAATTAAATGCATTTCTGATTGTAATCACCATAAATAAATATTAAAGTGAGAACTAGATATATCTTTGTCACCAAGCCCACATTGTAAAATCTTGATTAATAAAATATACCTTTCGTTCTACTATAGTTAAAAATATAGTTTTTCTAACATTTTTCTACCCCAATGAATTGAGAGTTTTCACGTTTAACGGAGTTTTCGCGTGGAAACTAGCCTAATTCCATGTCGTGTAGAAATGTACACGCGACACTATGTTCTACAATAAATTAACTTAAAATAACAATTAAATGTATTCAATAGTATTATTTAACTTACGCATATACTTTATAAAAATTTTCAATTAAATCTTATGGTTCAAAACAATACATTCAAGAATCAAGTCTGACTTATTCATGGGTACAGAAAAATTTCTATGAAATATGGTTTTATAAGTATGAAATATATTTTCATTCTTAGTCACATATATGGGCTTCTTTGAAAATATGTTTGATAGAATTTTTCTGCAGCAATGAATAAATCAGACTAAAAACTTTATTACAAATTGCTTATGTTAATGATTTTCCAATTTTTGTTTTAGAAAACCTTTTTTTATAAAAAACGTGTTAAGTTGGTGAGCCTTTCACAAAAATTGAATTTTATATTGGAAAAGGAAATGTAAGAAGAAGAATTTTACTTTTCGATACCATTTATGGATAAATGAAAGATTATCCATAAATGGTATCGAAAATTAAAAATCAAATAAATTACCTATTCAAAAATGAAGGAATTAATATTGCATTTTGAAATAAATTGAATGTAGAAACATTATTTGTTAAAAATAAGGATAAAACTCGAAAATATAAGAAAGAAAATAAAAATCGTGTTTATAAAAGAGAATGTAATCTGTGGTGCAAGTTATATTGGTCAAACTGGGAGACCTTTCAAAATACGATTGAATGAACATTTGAGAAGCATTAGACTTTGTAAAGATGATTCTAGTTTTCCTATTCATATTACGAGTTTAGATCTTAACTGTAATAGAAATAATGTTTTCAAAAGTTTGCATTTTTAATACAAGGATTTAAATTAAATATTGCAGAACTTTTAACTCCTTTAAAGAGAACTCCGATCTCAATTTAAATGAAAAAAATTATTATTTTTTGGTCACTTATGTTTTGTTGAATTATTAATGAATGTAGTTTTTAAGATTTAATTTAAAAATTTTATAAAATATATTGCTCTATTAGTTTTAATTAACATACACACCTTTAATAACAAAGCTAAATACAACCATAAAGTGAAAAGTAAAACGTCACTCAACATTCCATTACCATTAACGCGAACGTCGATATATATATATATATATATATATATATATATATATATGTATATATATATCGACGTTATTCACATTACTGTGATCCCAAAAGTCCTCTTTTTCGATTATTGTAATCAACTCTTCAGTAGTCATAATATATTTTCGATTGAGCGTGCGTAGTATCTATTACACAGGTCTGCATTTTTTCGGTTGTATTATGTTTTTCAAGTTCTGATGATGGATTCCTATGTATGTTTGTGCACTGAATTAAAAAATGACCTTAGTTTCTTTCCAGCACGTCTGAATTTTTTGCAAATTGCAATTTGTCAAAATGTATTATATATCGAAATAAATCACTTATATAAGACGTACTGACAGAGATAAATACATAAGAAATACTGCTATCTGTGGGTTTATGATGAAATTGAATCGTTGAGATCATTAACCAGCAGATGGCAGCACTTTCGTCATTAAACGTGTTGTACATAATGAACACAGAATATAATAGAAGGAGCGGTCGCATTGATGTAATATAGCAGTAAGTGAAGTCGGCCGCCGCCATCTTGGTACACTACTCAAATCACTGCTAACCTTACCCAAACCCGATGTTTTGTAGAATTACCAAAGCAAAAGCGAACTACATTATTTTTTAAAATAACATTTAAATATAAGAGAGTTTAATAAAGTATATGTATAAAAATTTTATTATAGAAAAAAATATTTGAACAGTTTTTCACAATATTAAAACGAACCATTAAAACTAACAATATTAATTGAAATTAAACTTATTAGCAAACCATAAAGTTTTTAGTAATAAATAAAAAGTGAAACTCCATTGTTATTGACAGAAATACAATAAATTACCTATGAAAAGTTATGTTTTGTTTTGTATTTTGAACAGTATTTTTTGCATAACTCGTGCATCCATAAGGAACACAGTGCACCATTTTTTTTAAAATTAACTTAAATTTTGCTTTAAAATAAAGTTTAAATAATTAGCACGGTTTAAACAACCAAATATAATAAATAAATAACATAAGATTTAGGTTAATTCAGAGGCAAACAGCTGACAACAGAGTGTCCCAATATGGCAGCTCTAACTTCATCTATTTGTTCATGTGTTACTTCTCTACTTATTGTGTGTTCGTTGGTTGTACATCTCAGCTGGCTGTCAATGTTGACGCAACCTTGGTACGTATCCTCCTCGATCAAAAGTGTTTGTGTCGGCGGATATGCGCTAAAAAGCGGCAAGAGCGTGTTCTAAATGGCGTCAAGAGACTGTAAAAAGTCTACAGATTATTTTTGTTACATTTGTGGTGAGTTAACAGTGTCAAGACAAAAAAGACATACAACATCGTTTGTGGGGCAAGTGTATCTCGCGTTTTTCGGTCTAAAAGTAGTAGATCAAGACAAAACTTGGACACCCCACTATGTTTTATATGTGTGATGACGTATTGAGACGTTGGTCAAGGGGTGAACAACAATGTTTCAGATTTGGCGTTCCAACGGATGTATCTCTAAGCTGTTGAATTATTAAAAAGATATTTATTAAACTATTTTGGGTTAAGCGCAATAATTGTATAGACCAAAAATAACATTATAAGTAATCATATGGATCAGTTATAATTTATTGCAAATTAATTTTTATAGAATTATTTATAGCGACTTTGCAGATTGAAAGGTGTTGTAACGTTTAATTTTTCGGAACACCGGGAAAAACGGGTTACTAAATACTTATACTTCTACGGATTGTTTATTCCCACATACTTACAACCACGTTTTATCAATAGAGATTACCTTAATGTTTTGGGTTTACCACACTCTTATAAGCACGTTGTTCAATAACTACTTTGTAGGGGATTAAGATTTATTTAAGATACTCTACTTTGTAAGGGAACAAAGATTTGTATTTTATTAATAAGAAAATAAATTAAAAACAAATGAAATTATCGTTTTCAAATATGAATATTATAAATTAAAATCTATTTTACATTATTAAATTAACATTATCCTTAAATCAATTTATATATTTGTATGTAGCTCTACCATCACTTCATTTCCATCAAGTGCCTCAAATTATTTTATTTTCATCACCTCCAAAGTGTTAGTAATAAATTTTAACTAAGTTTTGTGAATGTATCTAAGCTGTTGAATTATTAAAAAGATATTTATTAAACTATTTTGGGTTAAGCGCAATAATTCTATAGACCAAAAATAACATTATAAGTAATCATATGGATCAGTTATAATTTATTGCAAATTAATTTTTATAGAATTATTTATAGCGACTTTGCAGATTGAAAGGTGTTGTAACGCTTTATTAACCGATGATTTATTAAAATTAAATAATTATATTCTACTAATCAAGTTTTTATAATCTACCAGTACTATTCAAAAATTATTTTAAATTTAGAAACATTTAATTCTGATAATATCACTACTACACAAGGTGTGATCAGATAATACGCGAAATTAATCTTTTTCTCTAATAATATTCATTTATTCCTAAATGTTCCCTTTAATCAAAGTAGTCCCCATTGGAGAAACTACATTTCTTCCAGCGTTTTTCAACTTTGTGAGCAAGCAAGTCTTGTTTTTTCCATTTTTTTTTCACAAGTCCAAAGTCCCTGTGACACCATAAGAAAATTATGACATTGACAGCTAGCATTAAAATAAATGACCAACATGGCTGCAGTTGTCAATATATGTTTGGGGAGATATCTGTCAACAAAACTTTTACAGTTGGACTTTTACAACCCGCGAAATTTAAAAATTCCACGTATTATCTGATCATACCTCGTATTTGGTACAACAATATATGTGTTGATTAACATCTACATAAATTTTTCTTTGGTATTTCTTGAATATAATTTCGGTATTCAACTTTGGCGACTTTCTTCAGCTGAATGTAGATAGTCACTTGTCAGCTACGTGTATTCTCAAGCAATAACATCCCTAAATATGTGTTAATTACCCAAGAATACACGTGACCAACCAAGTTACAATTACTTCCATGAACTTTTCTTGATTTTCTCGGTACGTTGTCAAGTAGTTCCTCTAGTGTTTCTCGAACATCTGGTATTTTCCTGGAAAAAAAAATTATATTGAAATATTATCATCAATCTGTTTTATTTTAGCTGTCACAGCAGATATCCGGCTATTGTTAGAGATATGACAAAATGTTATAAAAGAAAAGTTTTACATTTTTTGTATTATCTATCATAGCAAAAAGAAAACATTTTAGCATCAAATTGATTAGATTTAACAAATACATTGAAAATTTTAAATAGAACGTACGTATTCTAGAACTTAAAAAACCTTTTTACAATTATATATCACATGTCATAGTTATCTAGTCATTAATCAACATAAATCGATAAGTAAGTAACAAATGCACTCTTTCCTAGATTACAGTTTTATTCGATAAATATACTAACAATATATAAATTAAGTTGAATATTTCAGTTCATAGTATCTAGCATTAATTAAGCCTTATCAAAGTGATGTAGTCAATTCTCGTTGTTAATTAAGCAGATAATTGACATGTCATATATCAGTGTAAAGAGATTTCTTTACAGTTTTAGAAAGCGCAATAAAATGGAGTACGTTCTGTTCAAAATTTGAAATGCATTTGTTAAATCTAACCCTTTTGATGTTCAATTGTTTTTTTGTTCAATTGTTCAATTGTAGAAGCAGATTAGAAAATAAAATGTAAAACAACTTTTCTTCTATAAGATTTTGTCATATCTCTAACAATAGTCAAACAGACTGTATATGCATTTACGTGTACATAATTAAATTATATATTTTACTAGGGAAACTAGAGTAAAATCGTGGACCGTGTTATTTAGTAATCTTGATCAATGCATCTACGGTGTTAAAAAATCAAACTATATTGCGTTCAGTCCATCAGTGGTCTCTAAGTATATTTTCAACCTGCTATATTGCAATCGTTCGTAAATATAGTAATAACTATTTGTTGTGGCGAACAAACCGTTACTTAAAGCTTTTGCATTTTGTTTTAATGACATAAAGAAGTGTATTTACATTACTGCTATCAAATATAATTAAAACAAATTAAATTGTACGTGAATGCAATTAATAATATCCAACTGTTATCTACGACAATTGGATAATACTATAGCGCAAGCAAATTCTCTTAATCTCATTAGTTATTGAGCTGGTTGACTTGTTAAACTATTTAAAAAGTACAATTTACAATACTAAAGAAATTAAGAAAAATGGGGTGACAGATGCATGCACGAGTTTTTCGGTATATGTAAATTGCGGACCAAAATTACCACTATTCTTACCAGTATATTGTGGTCCCAGATGAAGATCAAACTTTATCTCGTCCCTGTTACCTATTTTGCTAACAGTCAGGTAATATAACACCACTAATAAATAATAAGGTGTCCAATTTAAATTTCATATTGTAAAGGGAAAATATAGAAGATACGCTAAATATTCATGTCCAAGTTAGGACATGGAAATATTATATAAATATTTTATGCAGGTAATACGATTATTGTTAATAAATCGAAATGTTATTTAAAAACAATTAGAAGCAATACTCGCCAAGCGTGCTTTTTTATGTCATTACTACAATCTTTTTAAACATGTATGACTACTTATATTGCAATCAATACAGTTTATTAAATTTCTTTAATGATTACGAACTTTGTGTGCATCAAACGTATTGTTTTAGAGCCGGCTTTAGGGAATATATATTAATATTTTGTTATTTAACGCGATATTAATCGTTATTTATTTTACCGTTGATTATTCAGTTCACGTGTAATAATTTGTTATATTTACACTTATACAATACACCGAAGTAGTGTTTCTAATTGCAGCTTTAATTAAAAATGCCTAGAGACCGTTTCAGAGGTTCACTGATAAGGGCTAGTGGCAGCGGAGGCCCTATTTTCATCATACGGGGCCCAGGACCGACCACCCAGGTCCACATCAGTGTCTCAGGACTTCAACAGTACTTTGTATAGATTTATTTACCTAAAAATGACGTATTATAATACCCTTAAGTGTAGTATAAAACAACTGATTAGATGTGGTAAAGGAGATTATCAAGATAACTTTAGAACTGTGCGTTTTACTCCAAACCACGTCGATGTAGTGATACTCCATTGTAATTAGATTGAGTTCTACTTACCAACCAACGAAAAAGTAAAACAGAAGTACCCTTTAGTTCAATTAATGTAATAACACAGATTTTAATTTCTTGGCTATCATTCCATCCAGAAAGAATGCATTCTTCGCCAAAAATAAATATTTTAGCATTACAATACTTAACACTACAGGACCGAAACGTTTTAACACCTTTTTTTCCTGAACAGTTATAGCCATTTACAATAAGAAAAATTTTTCCTCTTTAACTAATTATTTGACGACTCATGTTGTTAGTATTTTTGTTGCAAATATTATACTATTGACAAGTAAACTCCAACGAAGAGATGTTTGCAATTATTTAATAAGATGAGAGGCCAGGTAGCAAATAAATATGACAATATGATAATAAATAAACTGGGCGACGTACCTTCACAATAAAGTGTAAATGCGAGGAAATATAACTGCTGGTGGGGTATGCCGTTGTTATTACACTCAGATGTGTGTATCTCTGTGTATTCCGCGATCTATAACAGAGCGATTAACTAGAATGTAAACCAGTTCCTGTTTGCGTATCGACAAAACCAGCCTCAACAGCGACCCACACCAGCCAGCCACTAGTCACATCTGCAGCTAGCCAGAGACCGGCCCAAGCGACAGCAGTTGAGAGTTTTTGGTAGCATTATTGCATAGACTACATTATCTCTTTAAATTACATGTATGTTGAATAAGCCTTCCTATACCCTACCTATAACCGGTTTCCTGCACCGTTGAAGTGTATAAGGTCAATTGTACGCACACCCGTAACTGATCTTATTCATTTGAGCTCTTGTAGTAGCTACGCATACCCGCAGAGCTGTGATTATTTACTGTTAGATTGTTTTACAGGTATGATTAAAAATATTTTACGAAACTATATCTTTAATTGGATGATTGGCTCGCAGTTTAAATCCACAAATTTTTTTTTAGTAGTCACTCTAAATAATCGATTTAACCAAGTGAATATTTTAAACAAATTAATAATATATGTCAAATTTGTTGATTTTATCATGCGAAACTCATGTTTTATTCAATTTTATTGATTGTAAATATATGTACATTGCAACGTAATAATCCTATTCATATTTTGCTTCACATGCCTAATATAATAGTATCACGTACGACATATATGTATGATGAGATATACATATATGGTAATATAGTGCTGAGTGGTGAGATACTAGATACAAGTGAGAACAATATTGTTATAACGAGGTCCATTTCCATTCTACATTATCTACAATGCGCCTTTTACTGCAAATAAAATCTAAATGAGTTGCATTTAGACGCATCTAGCGTATTATTTATATTGACATTGGTGATTCAATGTTTATAATAATTACGAAATGTTTATTGCTAGCTGTAGATAGGTTTCTCAAAAATATCGTATGGCCTGAACCGTGTTATACGAGACTAAGGGCCAATACAAAATAGAGGAATCTTTCCAAAAACATTTTAAAACAAAATATTTTTTATTAATTCAACAGTTTTTATTACGAATATAAACTTATATTGGTGATTCGACAAAAATGAGGTTAGTGATATACAATACATGTGTAAGGAGTATCTTGATGTGTGGGGCATATGTGCGGGCGGTGAAAGAAAGAGGGAGGAGATAGAAAGAATGGGGATTAAATATTTAAAGAGGATACTGGTTGTGGAAAGATCGAGGCCAGGTGAAATTGTGTTACAGGAGTTAAATGAATGTGAAATATGGGTAAAAGGAGTTAAGAAATTGCTAAAATATGAGAGTGCATGAGAATGCATGGAAAGAAGTGAAGAATGGTTGAAAACGGTAACCAAATGGGCGGAAGATAGGAGAAGGATGTATGAGAGATGTGGTTGGTCAATGAATGGATGGAAAAGAAGAATAAAAGATGGGGTGGAATGTGAAAAGGAGGCAGAGGAGATTTATAAGAGCGTGGAGATGCAAAAGAGGTATGCGACAATTAAGGAAAATAAGTATAATAGAAGGCATGTAGAATTGATGGTGGAAGGAGAGTTACCGAGATATTTAAAATCTGAAATTAGCATGGATGAGAAACGGATGATTGCTAGATTTAAGTGTGGGAGTAAAGAAAGAGGGAACAGGTATTGGATGAATGAGGAAGGAAGAAGTTGCAGAGCATGTGGAAGGAAGGATGAAAAATGGGAACATTAGGTGAATGAATGTAATGGCATTAGATTAACAGACGATGAAAGAAGAATGTTGAATAATTGGAGGGTGTGCATGGGTCAGGAAGGATATGGTTTGATGATAATGGTAAATATTACTGAGGAAGTAAGAAGAAGGGAAGGGATACGAAAAAGATGAAGTTATGTGTTGGTCCGTTCTGGTTTCAGGTGTGTGTATATGTATCTGTATGTGTGTTTAAGTAAACAAAAACTTTCTGCTTTTATTACATTTAGGTCCTTTTTATTCAATTTCTTCTGCATCGCTGAAGCGATAGCGTTTTTCTCGGTCGCACGATATCATTACTTTCTGAACCCATTTCTTGGTTAGGATATTTTGCATTTTCTGCATTCTTTCAAAAATCTGTTGTTTTAGTTTGTTTGCTGGTTCTTACAAGTTCATAATAAACCTCATTGTGTGGAGATAGGCAATTTTCCAGCTCCCTTTTAAACTTTCGCCTTCTTTCATCGTTAGGGTTAGTCAAGCAATATGATTCAAGATTTTTCACTAAGGTAGGTCCTTCGTGTGTCCGCTAAGTCCACTAAGGTAGCGTGAGTTTAGACAAGTCTCATCGCCCGCTAGTGACGTAGTAGTCTAGTCTTGTAGTTCAGAAAGTAGTTACGTTATGCTTGTTCATAAAAGTATCTCGTATGTGATGTCGTCTTAAAAGATTCTGACGTCGAAATAGTTTGGAGGATTACGGTAGAAAGAGAGAAAAAGAGATAAATGAAACGAGAAGTAAAGTTGACTATATGAGGTATAAAAATTAAATTTTATTCGGTATATTTTCGATCTTAAAAAACATAGAGAAAGATGCATTATGATTCAGAGTATGGAATGAAAAAGCGTTTATCTCAAATGGAAAATTGAAGTAATAAAAATAATGTGTATGGAGCTTTCAACTTGTATGTTGTTGTGCATACGTTATTCAGTTACTCATAAAATACTTTTGTGACGATTTTTTTTACTCATATGAATTTATGAATTTAACAGGACTAGTAAAATTACATTTACATGTTATATTCAAAATTATTATAGTACTTAGATATTATAATATTATTATTATTATATCTCGTAGTCTAGTAATCCTTGATGACGATTTGGATGACAATATATCGTACATGGATATTCAGGTTGGATGTTTTGCAGGTGACACCGTAATGTTCAAAAAGTCTGATAATCTAGAAGCCTTCATTAATGTTTTGATCTAATAAGCTTTTACTAAATTTGGACAAAGCAAATGAGATGATATCCAGTATGAGAGAACTTGATACTGTAAATTCTTTGGGCGCTATCAAATTGTTGGAAATCCTTCTAGCCCCTCAGATTAATTGGGAACAGCAT
>WYDF02000001.1:177905-190638 GCA_009867245.2 Adranes taylori
TGGTTGCACAAAACGGGATAGTATCCAGTTTTTCCTTACCACATTGTATGCCATTTTGTCTTAAGGCCCACGAAGATTTTGAAGAAATAATAAAACATTGAAAAACTATAGCTGGTGGAGAATCAAATAGCAAATATCCACCATGGGGAAGCAGAATTAAAAATCCGACGGGAAGTATTCTGTATAAATTCTATGAAAACACAAATAGCTTGGAAATACTTGGTACCAGTGAACCAACATAATCTACATCACAAAATCAGTTAATGGAGCTTAAAAATTTCAACATGTATGTGATAAAGTTGCCAGTCTGCGCTTAGGCAATGAGCAGTTTCGAACCTCTATCAGAAAATATCAAAGCAGGTAAGAGATTGAACAAGAAGTAGAGCACCAAATTAAATCTATATAAGAAGAGCTAAAGCACAGCATGACATCAGTTGCATTGGAGAATAGATGGGGTTTAAATTGAGAAGAAAAGCAGATAATTGTAATAAAAAACAAGTGAATGAAAAAAAACCCTGATCAAGACACCTTCATGACAAAGCCAAACTTAAGAAAGCACAACAGGAAGTGAAAGATACATTACACAAGAAATGAAACGAAAACTGGAACAAATCTGTTGTAGCAGCTTGCGAGAAAGGCGGTGGCAACAAATTTTGACATTACTTAAAAAGACTGAAACAGAACATAGAAGAGAATATAGTACAGTGTTTGGACAGTGTTTGACTGTCCAAGGTCAGAGCGGGGCCTGAGTAGACTATGTTGCCATGAAGACCTTGATGTGAGATCGAAACGTCGACAGATATAATCAGAATTTAATAGATTCATAGTTGTCCAATATCTTATTCATTATTACCACCACATTGGACTTGATCTAAATAAATTTTATAGAAGAGAATGTTCAGTAGATTGCAAAACTGGCCAGTTGGTGTACGAGAACTAAAACAACGCCGAACTTTGTGCAAACCACTTCGAAAACCAATTTACCAACAAGGATTATTAGATTTTTTAAATGACAGTCTCTACTTCACTATATTTTATATAATTGGCGACCGGTTTCATGTAGCCGTGCTACGCATCTTCACGCTTCTTTATTTGCTATTATATACAAAGATTTGATCAAATAGCCTAAAATAATTCAGTAGCAATAAGCATACAATGTATCTTGTTGGTTTTAATCTTTTATGTAATAGCATATAAAAAGGCCTGATGATGCGTATAATGGCTACCGGTAGCCAATTATATAAAATAGTAGCCAATTATATAAAATAGTAGCCAATTATATAAAATAAAGTGAAGTAAGACTGTCATTTAAAAAACCTAATCACCATAAAAACTTCACGATGACTTCAACATCAAACAATACCAACAATGATCCCTTTCTGAATATAGTAGAACAGGCGGTAAAGCAAGCGAAGTTTTGGTTAAAACACACAATATTCCTAGATATTAAAAAAAATTAAGAAGAGGAAGTAAATAATAAATTAAAACATCTAAATCCGCAGAAGACACCGGGGGAAGATGGAATAGCCAATATGGCCCTAAAATTTCTCCCTCCACAGGCAACAAAAACGATCACTGAAATCATCAACATAATTATTGTGTGCAGTTATTTGCCAAAATCCTGGGGAAATGCAATTAACATCACTGTTGCAAAGAAAGATAAGAATCCTGGAGATCCAGCAAATAAGCAGCCGATCAGTCTATTAAATTGTTTATCTAAAGTTACGCAAGTAATAATAACAAACAGGATTCAAGAAGGCGCAGAAGCACACAACATCATTCCATCGCAACAACTAGGGTTTAGGCCAAAGTTAGCGCGACACAGCAAGCAGGGCATTTGGAGGCTATAATACTCGGAGCATTAAAGAAACGATTTTCAGCAACAGCAGCGTTCTCAGACATTGAAAAGGCCAATGATCGTATGTGGAGAGTCGGAATTTTCAAAATATCAGCTCTTCAATTCCCAATAGAATTAATCAAGGTCACTCAAGATTTCCTAAATAACAGAACATTTCAGATTAAACCAGGAAATAAACTATCGACAAACAGAACAGCTATCGAGGACCTAGCTCAAAGATCACCGTTATCCCCGGTTCTCTTTTAGATTTGTGTGAGTAATATGCCTAAATTCCAAGAAATAAAACAAACTGAAATTCTACAGATGCTACAGCCATAGTTACTTATTACAGAAATCCAGTGGTTGTAAGGAAAAAATAGAACGAGGTCTAAAGACCATTTCTGAGTTTCGCACTATCTGGAGAATAAAAATCAACTCATTGAAAACTGAAATAGTCAGATTTGGTAAAACAAAATGGTTTGAAACACTATAACATTCATGAATAAGAAAAACAAACCCAAACGGAGCGCAAAATACCTTGATTGCAAATTTGACCAGAAACTAAATTGGAGAACTGACAACAAACGTAGAGCGCAGTGGCCACTAAAACAGCAAATAAGTTATATTCAAAATTGTAGTTCGACTCCGGCATGACAATAAAAGCAAGGTCAAAATTATTAATTGTATGTTAAGGCCACAATTACATTACGGTTGTGGGCTATGGACGAAAAGTACGGACAAGGCAATGGAAAGGGTATTAATATACACCCTGATATATAAGAAATTCGGAAACAAAAGAAGAGCGCAAAACAACATCGATACTAGAACTAGCAAAAGAAAGTAGAGATCAACTAAGTGAAAGATTAGCTTCGCATCCAAATCTAGAAATTCAGAAACCAGCAGAGATAGGTAAGCTGAAACAGACTGGGTAAACACCAAATGGTCTAAAACAAAATTCATCATGCCTGCCACGTAGCAGGTTGAGCGGGCCCCTGCACTCCAATACAATTGCACATAAGCAATTGAACTGAAAGAACAACTGTTTACAAAAAAAGATATTTGTCTCCCACAACATTTTAAAAACCTAATTTAAACTATATTACATATAATCACTTTTCCAGCTGAATCATTAATGACTACGATTTCGAAAAAAATTTGATACATTTTAAGAAATGTTTGATTTGATTAGATTTTTCTGATGAATTTTACCACCAAAGGATAAAGAAAATGAAACATGTACTGATTCTTCAGATAAAAATTCTAATGATTTTGAGACATCAAGGTCAATTACAAGCTCCAGATCAAGTTTTCTACTTACTATGATATCTTGCCGTTTATAACTGGTAAAGAAAAACTTGATCGGAATTACAAGCCCGTAGGAAAATGTCTCGTAAACAATATGGTATTCCAAATAAACATCTGTTACTTATTTTAATAATAGGGACAGTATTTAATGATTATCTAGAAATTTAAATTTGGAGAAGATACAATTTCCAAGAAAGATGCATGGGATACGCATTATATTTTAGTACCCAGTCTATATAAGAAGTTAAACGTTTGAATACTAGGAAGTAATGAGAATGAATCCTCTAATAGAAAAATGGAGTTCCAGTTTCTCTTTTGTGTTCCTCATGAAAGCAAATTTTTTGTGAATAAGCCAGTATATGTTTATTTGGTCACCACGGGTGTAAATAATTTATAAGAGAAAAGCAGCCAAGTGTTGTCTATAAACCTAGAACAATGTGTATAAATTTTGAAGCAATTGGGTACGAAATTTGGAAAAAAATGTGAATTGTTAATAGATTATAATATTAGAGACTTAAGTTGCTTCAATTATTTTGATATAATTAAATGCAATTTTGGAAATATAAAATGTTTTGTATATTTTCGACATTTTTAAACGTCGTAAGTTATCTTAAGTCAACATAACTTAAAAAATGCATATGGAAAATCCACTTAAAATTCATTTGTTATTACTTTTCATCGAAAAAAATTAATAAACGTGCTGAATAATACGAAAAATAAATCATTCAAATGTGTAAACGGGTTTATGAATATATTGACCGTTACATTTCTACGCTAATAAATTATTCGACAGACGATGAGAAATGCAAAGCATAAATATTTACACAAATGCATTTATGAATATTTAAAATTGTTAACAGGTTTTCTATTTTACTACCTATTCTAGTATTTTTGATCTTTATCTATAGTCTACTTAAAAATGTTTTTTGTTGTTCTTGATGTTATTGTGGTGTATTTATAGAGTGATACAAATATCAATATATAGAAATATTTTAATAACTGTGTCCTTTACTTGTCACCTATACGTTGAGATGAATAAATCTGTCCCTTAAATGTACAGTAGAGCTCTTATTATCCGAGCACCGACTAACAAAGTTACGGGTTAACCGAGGTATGTAGTCTACAAAAAAAATTAAAAATTCGTTCGTATAAAGTACCGCGCAAAGCGAATCCGCATAATATAGCCGCAAATAGATCTTAATACTTTACTGTACTTATATTAGTGACAGTAGTGTAAAAATAGAAACGGCGCACGCACAATGGATTCTAGTGGTAGGGGGTGGCCCGCACTGGTCGTTTGCCTACTGTCACTGATCTTAGTTGCTTTTTCATTGTGCTTGTGAACAGTTCGTTTAGAGTTTGTTTTCATTTGTTTTATTGGTTAAGTGATGAGTGCTAAACGCAAAAGGACTGTTCTGTCTTTCGGGACTAAATTACAAGCCATCAAAAGACTTGATAAAGGAGAGATAATTAACAAAGTGGCTTTAGATTTAGGTGTGGGAGAAGTGGCCGTAGGAAACTGGAGAAGCAAATCGAAAATTGGTGTTCGCAAAAACACAACGAGTGCCTTATTTATGTGGTTTACACACCTCCGGAGCAAAGGAAGTTCAGTGAGTGGACCTATGCTACAGAAAACTGCTATTGAATTCCACGAAAATTTTAAAGCCGGAGGAGAAGAATTTTGTATCAAGCAGAGGGTAGCTTCATCACTGAAAAACAAGGTGTGGACTCAGGGAGTTAAACATTTCTGCTGAGAAGTTCTCGTCCAATAATGCCAAGTTCTCTGCTCTGTTTTCTAGGACATTTCTAGGACGAATTTGAAGCTCTGACTTAAGATGGAAACTTCTCACCTCAACAGATTTTTAACTGTGACGAAACGAGCTTGAACTACCGTATGCTTCCTACAAAAACACTTGCTTATATAAAAGAAGTTTCCGCTCCTGGTTTTAATAGGCCAGAAAATAGAGTCACACTCATAGCTTGCTCTAATGCTAGCGGGGATTGTAAGTTAAAGTTATTGATGATAGGGAAATCTGACAAGCTCCGTGCTTTCAAAAATGTGTCTATTCCTAGCGTACAAATGCCAGAAAAATGCATGGATGAACGCGAAAATTTTAAAGAGAGGTTTTTCATTGACTTTGTGCTACAAGTTGAAAAGCTTTTAAAAGAAAACAACCTGCCTCGAAAAGCGCTTTTTGTAATTGACAACTGCCCTGTTCATCCTGATACAGAAGAAATGGTTTCTGGTGATATTAAGACCATGTTTTTACCCCACAACATCACGCTTCTTCTCCAGCCGATGGACCAACTGGAGTGGAAACCTGAAGCGTAACTATAAATGCAAACTTTTGAAAAGCCTCATTAGCGCAATTGATGAAGTAAACGACGTCGTACAGACTCTTGAAAGATGTTGACATAATGAAAGATGTTGTTTACATGTCAACTGAGGCATGGAATCAGGTGAAAAGTTCTACTCTTCAGAACTCGTTGAGGAAGTTATTAAACGTCACAGAAAATCAAGAAACTTTGCCCATAGAATATGACGATGAAAACGACCTCAGCCTTGCACAGCTAGCTCAAAAAATTTCAGATAAAACAATCAGTGAAAATGATGTAGCCGAGTGGATCAACGCTGACGAACAATTGGAAGTGACTGATGAGATGATAGAAGAGACAGTGAATGTAGAGGCTGAAGAAAGTGAAAGTGACAATGAAGACATTGAAATGGAAAATGAGAAAATCAGTCACAGTGAAGGATGCAAAGCGATAGAAAAGGCCATCGAGTACCTAGAGCAACGTCAGAGACAACTTCAACACACCTAATGCTACGGCCATTGCGTGAAACGACGGCAAAGAAATGAACGAGTTCCGCTAAATAGAACACACTTATTGAATTCTTCAAGAAATAGCTCTTTTAACTGGAAAATGTACTTAATGTAGTATGTCTTTTTTTCATTTTTCATTTTGTATTTTTATTTAATTTTTATTTGTACCTCATTTTATCATTTAATAATATAGTAGATGCCTTCTTTCACATCTTTGTCCACGTTTGCATATATTTCACCAGTTCACCATACGTTTCCCTCTCTATTTTAGAAAGAGTCCGTGTTATCCGAGTTTTCGATTATCCCAGGGTTCTCTTGCCCGACATTACCTCGGATAATCGAGACTCTATTGTGTATGACACTACTTTCAGTTTTAATTAAAATGGGCATAGAAAATTTTCCTTTTTCCACTTCAACCGCGATTTCATCTTAAACTAACATCTAGGAAAGGAATACTAACAACTAGGAAATGAAAGAAATACTTATAATAGCATCTAGGTGGATTATACCCGATAGAGTTGTATACTTTTGCACCGCTTGGGGAAATTCTCAGAAGGATATACTGCTATTTGGATGTCTTATCCTGAAAGCTTGTGGTTATGTTTTCTGAAGTTTCTGGCAGAATGGAACCCAAATTTTCTATATAATTTAAGACAATAATATTGACAAATTACACTCATAGCATAGCTTAGTGATTTATAGCTTAGTCTTTGTCTTCCAATCAGGAATCCTAAGCTGTATCACATTTCAGCAGTGGGTTTTGGCACTTGTAATGTTTTAAATCTAAACATTTTGGAAACTAAGAAAGTAAGTTTCATATTTTTTGAGTTGATTTGATAACTAATTTGATGTTATTCTAATTTAAATAAAATTAGTACACAATTAACAGAGACAGCACAAGTTATTTCAATAAAAATGTAGTGAGCAAAATGTAAGTTAGGTAGGATCATGGAATATGTTCATAATATGGACCAATGCAGGTCAGTACACGTTTGCGAGTCGTACGCAACAGTCCAATTTTTGATGGTGTACCGCTGCAGCTCCGCTCCGTCACTAAACCCTGCTCCGGCTCCGCTCCATGCTCCAAGTACAATTTATAAAAATTACAAAAGTCGAAATAAAAATAAATTTTTACTGTGAATTAGCTAAATAAACTTATTTAAGCAGTAATCATCGAAAAATGCGAATCATATATAAGAGATTACAAAGATAAAAAAAAATTTTTTTCTCTACCAAAAGTTTGGTAGTCTTCTTTAATTAGAATAAAATTGTAGAAACAGATCACGACAATCAGATCTAATGTAAGAAATATTTCAAATTAACCTACAAATACCTTGAAAATTATAGCTCGTATACATGTAACATATATAGAATTTTCAGTCTAACAATATTTGTTCGATAATAGGTTCTGAACGGACTTAATGTATATTCACTTAGCCAAATACAATGACGTTCTGTAAAAAAGAGGGTGTTGATAAAGCTTAAATACCTTATAGCAGAAATGGGCATCCACCCAAAAAGTCCATCGGATTTTTTTCTATCTTTGTATTCTCTCATATATGATTCGCATTTTTCGATGATTACCTGCTTAAATAATGAATGTGGTTGCTTCATAATGCAACGATATTCATCCACCTAATTTGTTAAATAAACTTTATTTCAAGTTGTACTTATATGTTACATATATTTTCGTTATTTATAAAATAAAACTGCTGAAAGTAAGTTTTCTTTAATCGATTGCCTTAAGTCATTCAATATGAATGAAAATAGTCTCTGGACACTTGCTTGAGTAGTGGGTATACTGGATGTAACTACAAGCAGCTTATGTTCTTTCCGGATAATTATTAATTGCCTCGAAGACTGATTTAACTTTGAGCATACCCATGTCGTCCATGATTTTACAATCTTGATTAAAAAATTGTTCAAACTCTTCTTCGTTGGAATGGGGTATTTTCTTGTCGATCTGATTCAACTGTTATTAAGTTCTTCAATCGGTTGCAATTTATTGAAACATCGAAGAATATTTTGTGTTTATCAAGCCTTTGGGTAATATCAAAGACTTCTTCTTTAGCTTTAAATTTTTGCTATGAACTTAGTAAAATCTAATAGCGTGGATCGATATAAACTCCAGCAACGAAATGCGTGTTTCTAAAATGATTCTCTTCGCATTTTAGCATGGAGGATACAACTTCGAATGCAATTAGATCTGCATTTTCTTGCATAACGTTAGCGAGTTTATGCCACTCTTATATCAAAACTCTTAAATTACTGGAGTTACATCTGCAGCTTGAAGTTTTACTGTTGTGCAGTTTGGCTTTGCCAAGAGTTCTTTCATATTTTTTATTTCATCCCATTCAGATATGGTTAACAAAAGCTCTCTTGTTCCTGCAGAAGCTACTTGTTCAAAGTAAGATTGAAACACGAGAAGTCGGTCAATCATTGCACATGTTGAACCCCAACGAGTTACAGTATCTAGTGGTTGAGTTAGTCCATGTACTTGAAGCAGAATACTGCGAATGTTTGGTGTTCGTAACTTAACAACGACTTGTCGAATTTTTCCTAGAAAATTATTTGCGTGCTCTTTCTTTAATCCACCACAGATTGCCAACTGAAGCGTATGTATGCCGCACCTCATCAGTTGGACTTTTGATCCCATTCTGGCAGTAGAAGTACCCATTCTGGCAGTAGAAAGCTCTGATTGCTAAACCATTGTTCAGCATTTCATTATCAATCTCAATTCTTCAGTAACCGTGTTCCTTAATTTCTTCCTCCATCAGAATTGATTTAATACTAGTTTTGTTTATATCAACGTCCGAATTAGAATCGGCATCGCTGCAGCTGAAATTAATTTCACTTCATTTTTCACATATAAAAATCATGTTTTCCTTTGGTATGCACGAGGTCCAATGTTTTTATAATGGCATTATTTTTCTTTTCATCGTAGAACTGAACATTGATAGCGAGAAAAGTTCTATTTCCTCGGGTTGCTGCGTCCATCTTCAGGTAACTTAACTTTTCTTTTAATAATTCCTTGAGATCAGCACGAGCAGATACATTTGCACTGATAACCAAATGACTAAATATCTCGGTCTAAATATCTCGGTTCCTATAAAAGTTAGAAAATTGAAACTTAGGAAATCTATGTAAGACTAAGGAGCCTCAATTCTTCCCGTGAGGGAATCTGAATATACTTGACCGATTTTGAGCAATAAAATGTTTTTCAAAAACTTTTTAGTAACGCCCTGTATATTTTTATATTTTGATATCCCTTGCGATTTGCGACTTGTTATTACGGTAATAGATTATTATCAAAAAGAATACTTAAGCACACAGCCACATAACACATTACATATGATTGACAATTGTTTTTGCTTTTAAAATGTCTCTTAAATATTATTGGCCTATATTTTCCCAAGGTCATGTCATATATTTTAAAATGCAACAAAAAGATTGGTTTTAATTCGGATTGCATTATTTATACTAGGGCCATACAAGGCTTTAGAGAGTTTGATAAAGTTCATATAAGTTATGTGAACAACTAAAATATTTTCCAAAAGAAAGAGGAGATATGTATATTACCTAATGGTCTACTAAACTGCTCAACCAATCGATTGCGATTAAATTTTCAAGAAACCTTTAACATAGAATAGCGGGTAATTCTGTGAAGTTTCGTGTGGATCGGTAATAAGGGAACACGGTAATACTGGGTCACGGAGTGATCCAGTTTGGTATAGATCGAGAATACGGGAACACGAAAATTTGGGAACACATATTTTTGAAACTTTTAGTCGACGTTACATTCGTATACGCGCATGCTTTTATATACTTAATCCAAATATTTCAGTGACGCAGATTTTTTAGTTGAGCAGGAACATAAGAGAGAAGAGGAGGCGAGCCACGAAGAGCAAGAAGTTGAGAAAGAAAGAAAACAAAACTTAACGAACTGCAAAGAGAATTTGTCACTAAATGCTAATCATTCTTCTACTCCTAACATCTCTACAATTGCGGAACAACATGTAAGTTCTGCACAAATGATATAGCCTTAACCGCAAACAAACAGTCTAACACAGGAAGGAAAGAAGGAATACCATTTAAAGTAACAGCATATCCATATAAGTCGGAACTAGAACTGTCCAAATCCGTGACTGAGAAAAAGCGGCAGGTGGAAAAAGGAGAAGATGTGTTGACAAACATTCTACTAGTGGTGTTGAAGTAAAGAAGCAATCAAATCTAAGAAGAAAAGACTATGATATGATTCTTCCTTCTCATCAGATATTGAAAAAATATCAATGGCATCTGACTCTCCCATCTGACGATTTTCCCAGTAAACTGCAAGTAGATGATCCTGATTCAGATGCTGGATGTGTGTACTGCTTTGGCCATTATAGAAATGACACTTGAGGTGAGGAATGGGTTCAGTGTATTTCTTGCCGTCAATGGAGTAACGTCGAATGCTCAGTAGCAGAAATTGAAGACACAGGTGCAAAAAGGAGGCAGCTCCATTTTCACAATTTTTTCATATTTGCTAAAATGGAGCACGATTTTTTAAATTTATGTTTTATTCATATGTAGGGTTACACTTTAGTACTTAATACATAATATATTCACAAAGTACACTTTTTGGAAATTTGATTGGATAACAATATCAAAAAGAAAACGTAGGAGCTGCTCCCTTTTTGCACCGCAGTGTAAACTAATGCCAACCACAAATTTCAATGCGATTTATTAACAAAATGTTATCAAAAGTAATAAATAAACACAATCTAATCATCTGTAAAGGTATCTTCTTCTGGCTGAGTAGGTCCTCCTTCTCCTTGACATTTCAGCCGGTCATAAAAGCACGTACCGTCAGAAGGCACATATTTTGTTGCAAGTTCTTTCACATGTAGGTATTTGGGGCGCTTAAGTGGTAACGATTCGGAGTAGAAGAGTAATGTAGAAGGAGGTAAAGTCAACGTTACGCCATGTTTCTGAAGGATAAACAAGTCCTTAAGTCAGGCACTGACCAAACTGCTGCATTCCACACCTTTTGCTATGTACTCAATAATACGATTAGAAGATATACCAAATTTTTGTTTTCTTTGGTTTGACATGCACTTTTTAAAAATCCCGTTGAAATGACCACTGACGTACAAAATCATTTCTTGGGAAACTGGAACCACTATCAATTTGTGGCATGTATTTTTTACCAGTGCAACCTATTCTTCTGGCAACGTGTTCTTTTCCCGTTTACTTTTCTCCTTTTCGATCATCCGAAGCTCCGATCATAAGGCTCCGATCACTCCGATCACAAGGCAGGAAGGAAACTATGTCCTGGTTCCGGATATCTGTGTATAATTTTAGAAGATCTATTAGTATTTCCAAGTGCGTAAAGATACTGAGCCAAAAATTCTTTTTTATTCAGAATCAAGGTATAATTTTGTCACTGTTGATGCTACAACATTTTCAAGAAAATAATGTAGGAAGATTACTATATCATTACCTCCTTTCTTGGCTACGATTTCTTGTTACATGAAAAAGTATGATTTTCCAGAACTGAATGCAAAGACATAAAAGTTGTATTCCCTTAGTTGCCGTTTAAAAAAAAACATCTCCACTAGGCACGTTTGGGGGAAGCAAATTCTGCAGAAAATTAAAAGCCAACAGCTCCATCTCATCGTTGTTCTCCGAAATTTCTGCAGTAACTTCTTTCATTTTTGTGCAAAAATAATTTGCTTTCTTCTCATGCAGCAGTTTCCTAGTTATTAGATTCCTTCTAACATCTTCAATCTTTTCCACTGATATGAGGTTATCCAGTCTGGTGAGTGTCCGACCGTGGCTTTCCAAATGAGTAGTAATAATTTGAAACAAAATATTGTGGGTTTTGGTATAGTGAACTAAATATGAGTCGTATATCAAAAATGATTTAGTCTTATACAATTTAATTATTTCATTTGAGATCGACGTTCTTGTAATAAAAACGAATTAGATCACATTGTACATATACCACTATGAAAGCAAAATTCCATCAGTCCTAAGAATTCGAGTATTCTAAGCAACCCTTATTAATAATTCGAACAAACCTAACTGTAATCTTCTACGCATTTTGAATAGGTATAACGCAGAAACATACGCGCCCAATAAAGGCTGATACTCACGCATCGGAAATATATTCCTATCCACCGTCGAGACGGGCCGTATGTTTTTATAACTGCCGATGCCTTGGTCACCCGTTGTGCTGTCATTTCGAGATTTACCGTCAGACCGACGGTTTTTTAGGAGACTCCCGTGAGACAGGCCATTACCTGTCTCTTATCTAACCTCTGCATCTCTTTTCGAATGCTGAAGCTGTGCGTGTAATTTAGGTTTTAATTATGAATGCATTATACGTGGGGTCATTAAAATTAATGTTGACTGGACTCATTGTGAATTATCATTTAAAACTTATGACTTATCTACAGCCGAAATTCTATTCTTGGTTTATACATTTTTTTTTACTTACGCTCATTTTTATTACATAGAAGTAAATAATTAAAGTTATATATCTTCCAATTACTTTTTTGATTATTTCAAATTAATATGGTAAGGTGATTTGTATTATATAGAAAAATTATTTCAATTCTACTTTTTAAAATTGAGCATATAAGAATCACTTCTGTAATTTATGTGTTCTCTGAACAATTATTGGCCTATATTATTTTATTGGCCTATACAGAAACTGATTGACAGGACAGTGTTCATTTCAAATCCTAGGAGTACACAATGCACTATTCTGGTGCAGAATACA
>WYDF02000001.1:204855-228537 GCA_009867245.2 Adranes taylori
AAATTGAATAATCATAACAAACATTAATATTTTTGGAATTCAACAATTGCACTACCTCTCTGTGTAAATCACGTTGAACTTTGGTTTGGTCCGCATCAATTCTAATATTGCCTTTTATTAGAAAGAGTCTTTATAATGTCCTGACGAACCTTTAATATAACTTTTAACTCGCGTTGAGAATTTCTTTCCTTCCTCCCAATTCTGCTAACATGATTGACTGAAACATTACTCAGATCCATTCCAACTAGGAGATCCTCCACGAGAGCTTTGTCGTGATCGATTCTTTCTGAAAACTCCTCTGAGGATGATTCTTTTGTATTTTTTGTATGGAGAAGGTATATGGAAAATATGGTATTCATGTTTTGAATTTCACCTTAGTCCATCTCATATTCACATGTTGCAGGCTTTGGTTGTTAAACGTATTAAATACATGGAGTTTTTGGAACACTTTGTTGGGGTCATTGAAATGTGGACCCCAACACTGAAATGTACAAAATTTAATTTACTATAAATTTAAATCTATTTTTATAACTATAAATACTATAAATTATTAATATATTTAAAATATATTAACTGTATCATTAATATATTAACTATAAATTTATTTATAACTATAAATTTATATTTATAGTTATTGAGAACTTTGATACAAAATGGCGAATATGCACCATTTTGAATTTTGGCAAAAAAATTTCAATGTAATTTTATTTCAAATTTTACAGCTTACATTAATGAATTTCTAGACGTTCTATGAATCTTTCTAGTAAACATTTCATTATTGAATTAAAAAGATTCCATGAATATTGGTTCAACTATTTTATTACAAATTTGTTCCAGGTTTACGTTCCTTAATACGTCTCTGCTATAATATATAAAGCAATTTGTATTTATAGTTTGAAATAATTTAGTATTGGTGTACGCTGAGCGTGACTAAACGTTATGAACACATCTAGTTATTTAGATACTTTTCTTTCTCTTGATAGATGATGGTAAATGCGAAATTAACTATTATCTTATTTTGCTATTTCTTCCATTCGTGATAGATGCTCGCAAATGCAAAGATTTACTATTTTATTTCATGCTTATACTTATGAGGTCCATTTAACGCTTGAAATTTACTTCCTGATTTCAGAGACGTTATAGTTAGATAGATGATGAATCATCTTTATAAACGCTATGGAGATTATTATATGCTTTTACATATAAGTCATTGATTTGTAGCTGGTGAAGTAAAAATGTGCATAGTTTAGCAAAAAAAAATGTCTGAAAGCGGTCCGAAAACTTTTTAACCAGCCAAGTAATTTGTTTTATTAAACTTCTAACCATTAGCGAGAGTCAGGTACATAGCATTAACTGCCAATGTCATTAAGGGATCATGTCTAGTCAGGAAACCGAAGAATAGATGATTTTTGGGATTTTTTTTTTGCATAAACTATGATATGTTTAAAATTATATTATATTTGTATACATATAATATAATTTTTTAAATAAAAGACATTCAAAATAAAAAAAGATACGGCTATCCTCCTGAAGGCCCTTATTAAAAGCTTGTTTTGCGGTTACCATTACTGCTTTGATATGGATTATCTGAGATCAAAAATTAAAGATTTATTTAATTCTAAAATATCAAGTGAAACGGCTTTTCCAAATATTTATTTCGGATAAAATAGCGGATGTTCAAACTTAAAGTTTAGATTTTCGATGAAAATATCGTTCTTTGTAAAAAAAAAAATATTTAAAAAAATGCCTTCGTTCAATAACGAGCTTAGTATATCTAAAATAAATGTGCAAAGTTGAAAATAAATCGTCTTGGTCACCAATTTGGAAATGCCTTTTCGAGAAAAACGCTTTAAAGTTTCAGGACAGGTTTGCACTTAAATTAGATGTTCATTTTCTAAATTACATGGAGTCATCTATTCCAGGCCTATGGTTGTAGCCTTCAAAATAAACATATGGTGCTATCGACGAAGCATTATTTTTCTTGGGTGGTCTGTTGCGGGTGGCGGCCGATCGGCCGCCTGTCTCAATGCGGACTGCATCTGTCGGCGCATATTGGTGGGCGTTTGGGCCATTGTGTACACTCATAGTTTCAAATTTTCAGGAAATATTCTCTAAATGTGGTACTTACAGAAAACGTTAAAATCCAAAAATCGATTTTTAAAACTACTCTTTAAATTTGTTGGAATACTAATTTAACATTAGTAATATATTAGCAAACTCAAGCATTTTAGACTTTTTCAATTATTTCAGAGAGCATAGATTCTTTTCCAGAAGCTGATATCAACTATGTGGGGTTTTGTATTATCCTGACGTTGACAACGTAATTAGGAATATGTGTGAAATACATTCATGTGATTGAATTAGATTCCAATTTCAAAATTACTCGTGTTTCATATAAAAATTTAAAATAAAAGTCGCTTTCTAGAATGTCAAGACAACCACATAATCTTTATATATCAATTATGTATAAAATATTTATCAAATGCTTATTTTTCGTCCTTCACACCACTAAAATTACTGTTGCTATTAATGCCTGGAGGGGCAAAGAGGGCGAGCGGCAGAGGGGACGGGAATAATTATAATCATTTGTACATTCCAATTTATGGATAAAATTATAATACTAACTGGCTGATAATACAAAACTATAGGCGGCTTTATTGCGGAATGCCAAAATTTATACTTGCCTAGAGCGGAAAATGCCTAAATCTATACTTGCCTGAATTTAAGCACTTTCGCCTACATTAACTTCAATTCCTTCTTTGGTATTGAAATACCTTACAACAATTAAAACTTTTTTTAGTACTATTTTATTAGTACTGTCCATTGACCCTATAGCATATTTACTGTTTTCTAAAGCTGTTTTTCTTATCCTTTTTATACTCGTAATTCCATAGCTAACAAAATATTTTTGAGTTTTCCTATTTTAATTTTAAAAGCAAAGAAACGTTAAACTATTTATTGAGATTTTAGGAATCTCTAAGATCTCTTCGGAGCCCTTGGTGGGTTGTAACACACTGATCAAATCGAAAATAAATGTTCTCGTTTTTTGGTTCTAGCAGATACAAACTTTAGGCCACATAACTTTTTAACCAGTTCAGATCTGCAATGTAACTGTGGTGACCAGGTTTGTGTATACTTGAATAGTACGAGAGTCTAGCTTCTTTCCAAGTCCTAGCTTCTTATTTTGGGCTGTAAACAATTGTCTATGTTTGCTAAAATGGTAGAAGCTAAAATAGCCTATGCTTAACTGTTTTTATGAGCGAACACAGTCAAGGGCGATAGCTTGCCGGTTCATTTCGGCAAATGCCGCTTCAATGATGCGGCATTTGGATGGCTGGACTTGTTAATGACCCTTTCAATCACGCTCCATACATGAAAGTCCAAAGGATTTAATCTGAGCTGTTGGGAGCTAAAATTCTTTTGACCAAAAATGACGTTGTTCGACAATCAATTTTGCACTAAATGACTTGTGTGCGCGGGCGCATCGTCCTGCTGGAAAAAATACGGCATTCCAGCCGATACAGTTTCCATCCACGGCTTCACCACATTTATCAGAACATGCAAATAAACTTCTTTTATGACATTTTCCCCTGTGTTAAAAATGCGGTGGCATGACATCACCTTCACTGGATACAACACTTAACACGTTTACATTCGCCGAAAATTTCGTTCTGGAAACAATGGGAATATCTTCAGGATCATGAACGAGTCACCAATTATTTCTTCGATTGATTTTCGCATCGACAGTAAAATTTTACCGTCAGAAAAAAACCTGAGACATTCGGCTGTATTGTTCGTAAAAAACACAGAAACAACTAACAGCACTCAACTCGTGTTTTCCTAGCAGCTTTGTAAAGCATATGTCTCACTTCAATTGCAATAAGACTGTAGCGAGGTACTCCTTGACGATTCGACGCATAGTTTTTTTTTTCACTCAAACCGACAACCGACGACAATTTTATAATCGACTGCCCTGAATTCTCAAAAATCAGCTCCTGAGCCCGTTGGATGAGTTTGGTTGTCCTGACAACGCCCTCCTTCGAATGAGTTGTCCTTGCCAGTGTTGCAAAACCTTCGTTGGACTTCTCAGACTCGTTATGATTCGCGACGACATCATAAATAGTGGATCTAGAATACCCGAAGAATCGAATGATCTCTATCGCAGAGCGCCCAGCGCGAACACTTTCATTAATCGCGGCTCTTCGATTAATTATACTCGGAACTTGGTTTCAACATTTGCGACTGTCTTGAGGTTATGAATGTTTAGTACATGTGCCAAGCTATTTGGACGCCAATCGCGACCTCTCGAAGTGGTATAGATTGTCGGGAAATTCAAATTGAATTTTGTCCGGATTAAAAAAAAAGTTTATATGTGGCATCAACATACAAATGATCTGTACATTCATTTAATTCAAAATGTGTGTTTTTTTTATAACTTTATAATTTGTACTGCGGAGCTAGTTAAATTAAGCTACAAGGAAACGCCATTATTTATAATTCTATAGAATCAAATAGAATTAAAATCTGAGTAGATCATCCTTGTTAAGAAAAAGTAATAACCTCAAACCATACAAATTGTTGTATACTGTAATAGGTTTTACAAAATGCTACTAGCCGATTTTGCGAATAAGAATTGAAAGTAGTAACGATGAACTGTCTCTAAATCAAACTGTCTCTAAAACGATTTTAAACACATCTGTGGAAAATGAAGAACTAATTATTTAGTTTGATTGTAGCTGTAGACGTATTAGACGATCAGTTGGAGCTATCTAATTCGTCATTGCTATTACTATAAGTACTTGTGAGATAATGGGAAATATTTATCCACTATTTTAATGCTTCCAGGGGTTTTAACTCTATATTCAAGATCTGTATTCAGTGTTCGACTTTTGTTTGAATTACCATAACCTATTTAGTTTTAAAATAAGTTACAGAAATGAATTGTATAATAACAGGCATAACAGCATAACAGGCATAACAACCATAACGTTTTTTGTTTAGAAATAAATTACAATAACAAATTGTATAATAATAGACACAGAAATAAGTTAAATATATGATTGATTTTTAAATCAGATATATTCTATGAAGATATTTTATTGACAAATATTTTTATAATAAATGAGTTAATTAGACATTCAATTATTGACAACGGATTATTGACATTTAGGAAGTTCAAATTGGCTTTAAAATACGAGGTAAGAGTTGATGCGCATTTCTGGCGCAGTATCTTCTACTTTTACATCGCATCATTGCATTCGTTAATGAAAACCAACGCACTCCGTGCACACCTGGGCTAGCAAACCACTTTGAAAATCGTTTATATGAATATACTATGCCATATGAATATATACTATGTATGACTATGCCAGATACAAGTAACTAAAGAGATGTTATGAAATTTAATGCAGTTATACGAAGCAACCAACTATGATATGGTTACCCGATCTATCCGAAGTGGTGCACAGAGCGGTGGTTTGCTGCTCGAGATGGGGCACAGAGCGGAGCGTTGGTTTACATTAATGATTGCAATGATGCGATGTGAAGGCAGATGGTACTGATGAAGGCTATTGTCTATGCCAGAAATGCGCGTCTACCCTTATCTCGCTTTTTTAAGCCAATTTTAACTACCAAACGTCAATAAGCAGGTTTCAAAATAATTAACTTAATTAATTATTAACAAAGAGTTACACTTATAAAAATTAAAATCATCCGTTATTCTTTCACGCTAGACTCATTAGCGATGTACTCTAATTAATTGGATATCTCAACCATTTGCAGGTAAACTTAAGATTTTGCCGTTGAACAGACATCATGACTATTTCCGTGATCATTTATTCAACCTTCAGCATTTAGATATCTATATTTCAATTATATATATGTATACACATTTAGACTATTTGAACATGACCTTGTAACTTTTTCCCATGATTTTTGACCTCCTAACTCACCACTCCATTACTAAATGAATTGGTATTCGGATTCTTTCGAAATCTTGTGCCTTTTCTCAAAGATCTAGTACTTTGCAGGGTCTGGGATTTCTGAAGGGTTCACAAATTTTACTGTTTTATTAAAAAAAAAAATAGAACTTTGCTTTTGTTTTGGTTACTTTGCTCTTTCCCATAAGAAACTTCACCTACGAAATGATTGTATAATTCACCCTGTCATCTGTCAAACCTGTGATCTGTCACCCTGTGATCCGTGACCCTGTGATCTGTCAAACTTACGCAGGATTGGCAGAACTATAAATATATTTGAAATACCAATAAACAATGCACACAAAAGACTTAATAAATGAAATACAAAAATGAAACTATCCTAACCTAATGCAAGAAATTTATATATCACTGCAACGTTAATAAAAGTTCACCAAACTTCTTGCTACATACAAAATACAATGATGATAAAGCATCATTGTATTTTGCTTTAAGAGAAATGAACATTTCCTTGCAGAAAGAGAGTGTACACAGTCATTTGTTTTGACTCCGTCACTGTAGACGAAACTAGACGGTCAATAAAAACAAGTTAATGATGGATAACACGTTTTAAAATGTAAAGGAAACTTTTTTTTTATTTTTGTGGCCTCAAAAGAGGCAACGCATATGAGGTCAGGAGAAATAAAACCTACTCTTTGAGTATTTACTACGATGTGTTGTAATATCTATCGCTTTGTTTGCTGGTTCGTATACCCCCCGTGAAAGGAAGCGATTTATTGAATGTTTGCTAGAGAAACTGTATGGTTTATTTTTTCAAAGAAAAACAAACAGAATTATACATACTATTAATGTACGCATTTTCGTACTATTCTTTTATTATAAATGTATGATGCAATAACCCCAAATCAAAATAAAACGGTCCAGTAAAACTTCTCGTGGATAATTGTGCAGATCTCATGAACATCAAAGAATCCAGGTCATATGAAAAATAAAGCTTAACTCTTCACATAAAAAGAAAGTCTTCATATTTGAAAAAAGAATAACTCCTCACAATTAATGTATTTCCTCATATCTGAAAGAAGAGTAACTCCTTCATTTCATCATGATGAGGCCTGAAAAGACATATCTCATAAACGAGGAAGCCGTTGCTACTCAACAGCTACTTAATACAAAGCAAGTTCTCCTCTTCTCGGCTGGCGGGGCGTCCATCGTGTGCTATGTGCATTAAATGACGTAAGCATTATTATTAACTAGTAAACTCTTAATATAAAAAAATGCGTCATGAATTCCTGTTTTGAAAAGAAATACGATGAACTAGATTGAAAAGAGGGGCTTTTCTTTTGAAAAAGAGGAACTCCTCGTTTGAAAGAAAGAGGAATTTCTCTTTTGCAAAACAAGAGGAACTCCTTTTGAGAGAAAGAGACGAACTTCTCAGAAATAATGATGCGCTTCATAATTGAAAAGAGAATAACTCCTTATTTTATGTTAATGAGACCTCAAATGAGATACACTAGTTTAAGAAATATGTACCCAACAAACTATCGTAAACAGTAGGAAAGCATACTTCTGAATAAATACAGTTTTAAATGAAGAACCTTAATAAATAAGGTTGGAATTAATGTGCTATGTAGATATGCAGTAATTGGGGAAAACTAGATAGGTAAATAGATTTATCACTAAAAAAGAGATAGCTAATACAATCAGTAGTCCTCGTATATTAAATCTGCAGTAATTGAGAAAAATTAAATAAGGCGATTTATCACTAAAAAGAGGTGGCTACTACAATTTTCATCAAAAATTGCAAAACCTTGCAGGATTTTCTGGGATATATATTTATCAAAAGATCTTAGACATTTTTGAGATATAGGGACAGTTGGGGTATAATGGAACGAAAATATTATTTTGATTTGAAACGGCATAAGCTAAATTAGTCATTTCATAAACTAAACGTCTTGTTTCCAAAATGTCGAGACCTTAGCACATTTGTGAATAAGTCAACAGATAATGTTTGAGTTCATTTGAAAATATCTTTCGGACTGCATAATTAGATGTCTTTCATATTTCTTTCTGTCCTCTGTTGCTTTTTTCTTTTCAACATATCGATGAAACGTACTACACTTACTGTTGGACAATTTCCGCCTACTATACTCTGTTGACTGCTTTGGTCCTCCAGTTTCTGATACCTGTCCTTCTCAAATCCTCCTCCACGTTTTCCAGCCATTTGGTCCTTGATCTTCCCCTCAGATACCGTCCTCCTGATTTCCGATTCACGATTTTCTTTTCCGTCTTATTCTCCGTCATCCTTTCTACGTCCCCCAACCATCGCAGTCTACTACTGCCCCAACTAACGTAGTGCACTTCTTTTAATTCAGCAGTAGTTGGCAAACTCGTTCCTTCTACGAGTTTTAAAACTTTTTCCGCATATTAGCTTCACTGTACAGGTCTCTAACACTTTTTCTCGCACTTTTTCTAACCATTATGACTTCAATATTGGCAACAAAATGCTAATAAAGTTATTGGGGTTATGGAACAGTGTTCTATTGCGCCCCGTTCTCGATTTATGTAACAAAATATTACAAATCTACTATTATTATTTTTCTACTAAAAACAAAAGTTCTTTTGTAAAATATTCCAACTTTTCATTAATGAAAACTTTTCTTCTTCTCACAACTCCGTTGTTGCAGAGCGACCGTATTTCATTACTTTCCCATGTGGAAAATGAGGCGCTGTAATTAGTCGTAGCAGAAGTCAGCGAATTCGTTTAAAATTCGAATATTTTATCGCTATTGTTTTATTGTACCCCGAATCCGATTGTGCCCTAGTCATTGTGCCTAATAGTCTTTAATCAAAATAACATGGAAAATCCTTTTGGATATATAAGACATCGAAAAGATTGTATTTATGAAAATTTCTCAGGCAATCCCTTCTCATGTTTAGGAACCCGAAAACAACAGTTTTACTGAGGTATTTATCATAATAATTCATGTAACTTTTTCCGGTTTATAGGACACTACAAAAAACTGGGTTTTTTGAGGTGTATATATCAAAATCCACAAAATCCGTTTAAGTATGCAGGAATGATCTTTTTAAGGAATTTATCTGGTTAAAGTATTTATGAAGATGCGCCAGGAAATAGTTTACGGTGTTTAGGATAAAATTCCTTCTTATGGTATACATGATCAATATCGACCGCAGAAAATCCTTTACGGTCGATACAACAAAACAACTCAGAATTTTTTTCAATGTAAAAAAGACACCGAAATATGGATTTTCTGTAGGATGTATCAGAATAATACAAAAAATCTTTTTCGATGTGTATGTATATAAAAATAATTGATTTTGACGGGTATGTATCAAAATAACTCACATAAATGGATTTTCTGACACTGAAATGAATCTTGTGACACCTCGATGTCTGAGGTGAGTGATTTTCTGAGGTGAATAGATTAGAAGATTCATTTTGGCTATTAATTTTAGCAGATGCCCGTTTGTAGCAATAACAAACCCACTTACCTAGTTTTTCCCAATTGATGGCAGATATAATCTCAAACAATAATAAATAACAAATAAACAATACAAAGTAATTCATACAATAATAAAATCGAAACAATTCACACCAAAGTATTCTAAATTAAAACTCAAATAATGTAAAACTGTAATTTTGTTATCTCTAATAGTTAGGCTTCATGATGCAATAGCAAAATAGGTACAATTTTCAATAAATACTTCCATCCATATGCAATTCATTTATTGTGGATTAGCAAACATCAACGTTTTGATAAATGCTATGAGATAAGATTTGTGTCTAATTTTAAGATGTGTCTCGAAAATTCCATGATTTTCTTTAAATGGTTGTTCAAGTTTTTAAGGTTCTAATGTTTTTCCACGGTGTCACCGCACTTTATTGGACGTCCTGAGGCTACCAGAAAGAACGTCGCAACATGCGTTTATAAATTTGAAATTAAAATGAGACAGTGACAAGGCAGCACATAGGGGGTGCTAACCCTACGCGAAAATTTTAACCATATTTTCTCTTTTGTTTTTTCTTTGTTTTTCATTTGTCCCTGCTTTAATACATTTATCGATCTATTCTTTATGATGAGGTTTTTTTTCAATTTTTGCATAGTTAAGTAACAAGAGACTTTAAATAAAAATAACGATATTTTGTTAGGAAATCTAATTACAGTGTCGCTTGATATATAACTCTTAACGAACCTCAAAGTTCATTAAGCATTTATTTTAAAATGATTTTCAGGCAGATCGACGGTATTTTAGCAATTAAATAGCTTTATTACTAGAACAAGAAAAGTGCATAACTAGACCCTATTCTCACACAAGTATAATTACAATCAGAGCATTTGTATGACTTCTCGAGTTTAGGTTCGACTTCTCGAGGCGAGTTTAGGTTCGATTAAATTCGATCTTTTTGCGGCCACCTAATTGCATTCTGCGCATTTAGAAGGTTTTTCACCGGTGTGTAATCGTTCATGAATTATCAATTCATATTTACAAACAACTTTAAAGTCACATTCGGAACACAAACGATTTTTATCGAAATTTGTACGTTTGTGTACTCTAATACTATCTCTTTGTGTGATAGCAAAATCACATTCCGTACACTTAAAAAGTAGTTCAGCCTCATCTATCTTTGTTTATAAAAAAAAAACTGAAATAAACAAAAGCATGTACATTTGAGTGGTTGAAATAGAGTATATATATTTATATACCTTGGTTTTTTATATTATTTATCATTTATTGCTAAATTTACATTTTATTTAAATAAAAAAGAAAATTGTCAACGAGCAAACATGTTATTAATTATATTTCTTAAGGGTGTTGATTTCTCCCAAGATTCTCTAACATGTAGGCCAATAAGTACGTGTTTGACGCCGTCTTCCCGATGTTCTTCTATCGGCGCAAAGAATACATTCTTTTTTGGCATCCAGTTCGAATGACATGAAATCTTTCATATAGTCTGTCTTCTGTTGCGTCTATACGGAGTTGTGATTGCCGTTCTTTAAAGAACGTTTGTTTATCGCGGTATATGTTTCGAACGCGATGGACCTCGATATCATTTGAAAAGAAGTTGTTCCCATTGAAACATATAATATATGGAGTCAATGAATTATTTTTTATAAACTTGTTTTTTTTCCGCCATCTCTTACTCGATAGTTTCAAAACTACCTTAATAACATATTGAAAAACATGCTTAATTAAGGTAGTTAACATGCACTACCATAGATTTCTACATAGAATGAAAGCAGGAAGAGAATATTTAGTAAACGCAAAGCAGAATGAAAGAGCAGCATGCATATTTTTATCCGTTTACGCTAGATTGCTACGCAAGGTGTCCGCGCCGAAAACAATTCAATTATAAAAATACATATGAATATTTTCGATTTTTGTTCAGAACAGCTTACCGCGTCGATTGCAAAGCAATGATAGTATACCATTTTCTAATAGAAGTTGCATGTAGGTTGAAATATAAATAGTATTTTTAATTAATTAAAAATACGATACAAAATTATTATTGATATCATGAATAAATGTTACATAAACATTTTAATAGAAATTCATTGGTTTGTTTTTAATAGATACGATTTTTTTTTTATTCCTAAATTGATTTCTTTTAAGAAATTTTCCTAATATTTGTTTCATTAATATTAAAAAGCTAATTTTAAATAAAAGTAACAACATTTCATACAATAAAATATAATGCAGTGCACTACTAATCAATAACAATGATTAAATACTTGATTTTGTTTTTTCTTTGTCAGTATGAGGAATAGATTTATTAAGTTTTAAACGGAACGAGAACGGTACTTTATCGCGGTATCTTTACGGAACGAAACGGTACACCATTCCGAGCGTGGAACTAGAATTCTCATCACTAGCTTGTGCTAATGTTCTAACGTGCCGTTCCTCAATTGTTCTATCAATATTTTATGCGTAATTGGTTTCATATTCATCCGTTGTTTTTCTTGTCTGTATATTATATATGAATTGACGTAGCAGATTATAAAGTCCCAGAAAAAGAATTTCCGCCACCACTTGTAACGACTTTATGAGAAAAAAATATGACGCTGCATAGTAGTCATATTCTTAGGCAACATCAGAGCTGCCAATCGACACTGCTGTATCGCCAAGTACTTCTCTATTTGCATGTGTGATTTTGGCAGCGTCCCAAGAACCCACACTAACGTGTTACGCTTTCAAGAGTGATTTACACTGAATCACTGCTTCATCTACAGAAATATTTTGTTTCGGTATAAAATGTTGTGAAAAGTTGTAATCTATGTATTCCAAGACATCTTTGAATTCTAGTCTTCAAAGGTAGATTTCCGGGTGAAATTGGTTTTAAATGCAACATCCAGAATGTTTGATTGGACAGATCTCTTGTGAATGTGTCTGAATATAGCTGCGGATCACTACTCAAATCTAGTTTCTAACGGCATTGTGCCCATATTGAAAATTATTGAAAGAAAAGCCCAAAATTCTTTCTTTTCTAGATGAACCCAATCTTTCCAAATTCATCGCTTTATCAATCTTTTTTCACGTATTTGTGTATAATTATATCCACTATTTTTTCCGTGAAATATAATTTGAATATATAAATGGGTTCAACAATATTTGGAGAAATTTGTGGGCCTTTGGAGTCACCGCAAAATTTTATTCGCTGAGGAATATTATTTCACTCAGTAACGTGTTCCCATTTGCTGGAGTCGTCCTCGCCATCACATTCCTTCACTACCACTTTCCGTAATGGGCATAAGACGACTTTTTTTTTATAGGAAATAAGTTATCACTTTCAGCTTCATCAATCTATATTCGCTTGTAATGATGTTTACAAAGAAATCTGCACATATCTGATTTTCCTTTGTTAGGGGTGGTTTTGAGTATTCTTCAATTCATCAAAATTTCCTTTAGATTGAATTGGAACACTTCTACCCAAAATCAACCCAACGTTATTTAAAAATGATAAAAAAAACGATAAGTCATCACCCATATCGGAGACGTAAAAACTCTGTGATGTTCTTGGCGGTTACTTGTGGCTTTTATTTTAACGTATTACGATTATATTTGATAGTTTTATATTTCCTTGCTTTAACTAATTTATTATGATTAGTTGATTGATTAGGTTTTATATTAGACTAGCGGACCCAGCAAACGTTGTTTTGCCTTTGCATGCGGTCCACATTTGTTTGAATGCGTACTTGATTTGAATGACGATTTTTGATGACTTCAAATGACTTTTTATACTTATCTTTTCTACATTGCTACTTAGTTCTAGTGACTAATAATTCGCATCTTTCGGCGTTCTTCTCGAATCTTTATAAAATAAAATTTGAAAAACCCTGTTGTCAGATTTACTTCAAATACTTTCTAACAATTGTAAGGAAAACATTGTTTTATACACATTTTGCTAGTAATATGAAGAGACAATAAATGATAAAAATTGTAATAATTTCCATTTTGTTCTCGTAATCTACGTTGTCATTTAACTGAAAGTATGAAGTAAAGCCATAATTCGACTAGAACTGATTTTAAAAGCTATCAATGTTTAAAAGCTACACTATACACTATCACTGTTAAAAAGCTTTTAGCAAATCATAAATAAACTAATTTTTACAACTGTCAAAAGTTTAGGGCAACATATAGATTTGTATCATAACACCAAAAACCGACTATGCGCATCGTATAAATAATAAAATTATTATATGTTGACTATATTGTAAATACCCAAATAGACATAAGGGAATATTCAAATATGTAGATCATTTTTGTAAAGAAAATAAAAAATTCTCGATATCTGAGGGAGAAATAAAATAAGCACTGAAAGCCATTGAAATAGCAAGCGTAATATGAAAATTCATATCCTCTAACATAAAAGTATGAACCTGGAAAAAGAACGTATTCCGGAATATCTAATGTGAAATCATATGGGCTTCTTATATACCACCGATAAAAAAGTGAGGTCAGTTTGTAATTCAAACGTAAAGTTGTTATACGTGATGGCATCATATGTACGAAATTTATCATGTTTCGTAATATAAAGCGAAAAACCTACTGAGATCGTATGTATGTTTCTATAATATATTTTTTTTTTCTACTGAGTGGAAGTTGATTCACAAAAGTTGAAAATAAAAATTATCCAATTTATTGTAACACCTTCGATTATAATTTATACCGCATACAAGTGTTAATCATAGGATGCATACCATGTGTCTCCGAGACTCACTACAGGTTTTAATTGCTTGTAACTTTGAAATAATTTAAACTGATTGTTTGTGCTCCTAGAAGTGCTTGACATATGTGCCTTGGCGTATATAATTCATATTCAGATTTAAAAAAAAATTGAATGTGGAGAACAAAATTAAATTTTATCAGTACCCCAACAATGCATAACATGAGTTTGCGAGACTCTTATGGAGTTTGTATATGTTGTGCGCCTAAGTGTAGCACCACACTGGCAACTTTAGTCAAGTAACTTTTTAATCACAAAAATAGAACACATGATTTCTTATGAGAACACACCCGCACACAGGCGATTATTTAGTAACGACAACTAAAAAATGTCAACACTTTCGATTTTCCTGGAGATTCAATTGTTGCCGGCAAAATAGAACGCACATGTTCATACCTGCCTTCGCACACTGGCGATTAAAAAGTTACTGTTGATTTTCCAGTTGCAATTTCGTTGTGCCCATTTCAACATGTCGCTAGACATCGAAGTATTTATAGAAGTAGTTAAATTACGCCCCGCGTTGTATGACGATAAAAGAATTTGTTGATAAAATCTTTAAAAAATGTTGTGGTGTGAATTGTGTCGGGAGTTTGTAGAAAAATGGGATGAACTAGGGGATAAGGAGAAAACAGAAAAAGGTTAGTAAATTTTTATTTATCACATTGTATATTGATATAGTACTAGTTTATAAATAGAGTATTTTGAATGAAGTAATTGAACAATATTAATGCACGAACACAAACTTAATTTTTAAATTAAATTTTATCGTATTGTTAAGAAACACATCATTGAGGCGAAATGAAGTAATTAGCAATGTAATCTCTAATAGAAAATCCTTGAACCTTGCTTCTTACCCCAAGAGCTGGAATGTTTTCCAAAGTTCATAAAGCGTGTCTTCAAAATTTAGCTTTCATGTTTCCTTACGAAATTGTATAGCATGCAGCAAGTTTTCATAATGAAATCACTAAATTCAAGATTTGTACCGAGTGGCCTGTGGAGTATTCGCCACTTGTTAGCTAGAATTCCAAATGTAAATTCTATCATTTTACGTGCTCTTCATAGTCTGTAATTAAAGATCCGTTGCTTTACAGACAACTTTCTGCTTGGATATGGGCGCAATACAAATTACGAGAGAGCAAATGCCTCGTACCCCACCAGTACAAATGGCATTGCTTTACCATTTTCATCATTAGGAATGGGTTTCTCTTCCGGAATGTTCAATTCATTTTCCACCTACAAACGAGAAAATGCCGACTGTTTAAAAATATTTGAATCACTTGACGACGTACCAATTTCTACATAAATGAAATTGTAATTGGAATCTGATATAGTTAAAAGAACAGTGGAAAAGGAAGATTTATAATTAAAAAATTTCGAACCACTTTTGTTAGGTTTTTTTATTCTAATATGCTTCCCATCGAAGCATATTAGAATAAAAGCAGCAATGCAGCAATGCAATTGGGAAACTGTATTCGCTCATAAAATTCTTGAGAAATTTTCAACCAAAAATCACGATCCATTCCAGACATGTAAAGTGGTAGCAAACATTCCGAAAGTGCTTCATATGTACCTCTAACAATTTTCCTTATTGTTGTATCTCCAAGTAAATATTCGTAATGTAGTGATGCAAAGCTGTTGCCCGTTGCTAAATATCTGAATCAAAAAAAATTGTTTTATATTAACAAAATATTTTATGAGACAAATATTTATGTTTTTTTGTTTTCCTTCTAAAAAATTGTTTTATTTTATTTTCACTTTTTGCACAGTGTTTTTTATTTTATTTTTTAGGTATCTTTACTTTGAGCAGATGTTATTTCTACGCAATTCTATTGAAAGTCGCATAATATCGAACAGTATAGATCATAATACAACTATGAGAAAGGTGATGTAGATGAGCATGAATAATCTCATGAAATGACTGTCAATACTCGTGCCAACCCTATAGCAAAATCAAGTACCCAAAGGAAAGCTCAAATTTCAGAAAGTTACGAGGAACCCTTACTCCAGATTTTGTAAGAAAAAAGAGATGAAGACAAGGAAATTGAAGAGGGTAAATATTTTCTCCTGTCTATGCTCCCCTCATTCAAAAAATTCGACGAGGACCAAAAATTCGTTGCTCGGACGCAGATTATGAATGTGATGAGACATGTGCGTATGTCGGGGAGTTTAACGACCGCAAATTTGAATACTGGTAACCCCATGAATCTTGATACTGACTTCTTCCCAATCATCATGCGGAGATGGCTTCACAAGTTTCGGCCAGTCACCAACATTTGCCAGCCAACAAGATTCTTGCTACTACGCAACGCACTCGGTACAATCTGCGGCTCAGCTCTTTTCGAGTTTCCTAGGAGAAGAAGAGCGTGTTAATTGTTTTAAGCAACCACCGGTCGACGATAACGATTCAGAACTTTCGTCCATTTTGACTGCAATTTTTATTTACGCGTTTCTGTACAAATTTCATTTTAGTTTTATACTTATCTTTGAAATTATATTATCATTTTTATGTTTTCTTATATGTTTTAAAATAAATTATGTACATTTTGAATAACTTTTTACTTACCTTAAAGTTACTGCCAATCTTTCCTCTGGTCCTACAGCCATTCGTAAGTGTGTATCTTGGTCCGTAATAATAGGTCTTACTAACACCAAAAGTTTCTGATAACTTTCCTCGCTCATGCGGAAATAATTGAAAAATTTGATTGGATATTTTTTAAACTGACAAACAATTTATAAAATTGTCCATGCATAAGTTTTCAAAGCATGGCATCGACTAGCCGAAATAGAATCATTAGAACAGAGGATGCAGAGTTTGAAAGTACTATGATGTAATGGTTCAATGAAGTAGATTGTGATGAAGTTTCGGTGACGAGCGATACATCAGAATTGGAATGCCCTCTTCCAAATGAAGATGGTATAAATTTAGTTGAAACAAGAAGATACTGATTCCGTTTCAACAGACGAGGAATTTGATATTTCTTTAGACACTGTTATTGGTTGAAATAGTTTTGAGTGGATTAGTTTAGAGCCAACTCTTCAAAAAACTGCAATGTCTAACATTATTAGATTTTAGCTTAGCTTACCATGTAGGAACACCTTATTATCAAAGTAGAATGTGCTTGGAATAAATTAATCACTTCGGAAATAGTTCATGAGATCATTCTATGTACAAATAAAGAAGCAAGGAGAGTTGATGAAATAAAGGGAAAAATTTGACCCGATATTCGTCTGGTTGACATGAACGATTTTTTTGGTTTGTTGCTGTTGGCAGGCGTAGAAAAAAACTGGGATGTTCCGGTAAGAGAATTATTTATAGACAAGTGCTATAATCCTATGTACAGAGCAACTATGTCGGTGAACCCCTTTGAAAACATAAGGAGATTTCTTAGATTTGACGAAAAGAGAACAAGAAATACGAGACCGATAAATTTGCCCCAATACGTCAGATATGGTAACTATTTCTTTCTTATTCAATGATTTTGATACCTAGTGTATTTACAAGTATTGATGAGCAGCTGTTGCCATTCAGAGGGCGGTGTAGCGTTATTCAGTATATGCCAAGCAAACGCGCAAATTATGGGATAAAATTCTTTTGCATTTGTGAGAGCAGAACTGGCTATGCAATTGGTTATCAATTAATTATCAATTAGCGGAGTATCAAGATAATATGGCTTATGGCTTTTATGATCATTGATATTGCAGTAAAGAGCTGGTAATTGAAGTTAATACTTGTCACTTGTTTTTCCAAGAAATAAAGAAACCTCTGTACAGTCCAAAAGAATAGAATATAGTTTCAAAATATTTATAAATTTAACTCTATGTACTTGTTCCTGTATTCTTTGTAATAAAGAAAACTACTCGTATTTGAACAGGATCAAGTACATGTATTAGGGACGAGGTGTTATAAATTGTCGAAAGACACAAAGGTGATAGATACCCTTGAAGAAATGTGTTGGCGTGTTGGCGAACCCTCTTTACGATCGTGTTGGTGATACCCTTGAAGAAATATTCATTAATAAAAAAATTGCAATGCGGAGGGGATGCGTTTGCATTTTCGAAAGAAAAGTCTATTTAACGACGTAAATCCCACTTACTAATTCATTTCATTACTTCACACATTCATTCTGTCACAAATTCACCCATTAGATCGTTGTTGCCCATAGGCCTTAGCTTGCACCGCCCTATCGCCTTTGCCAGCCGCGTACCTACGATAGAATGTTAGGTCTGGTTAGGGGGAGACGGCCATGAAAATATATAATTATCGCCCGGGGAGGTTTGACCTAAAAAATATTGGGAACTCTGATCTAAAGAAATATAGAATTTTGTACGTTTTAGTGTTGGAGTCCATATTTCAATGAATTAAAACAAAGTATTCCAAAAACTCCATGTATTTAATACGTTTAACAGCCAAAGCCTCCAGCCGCTGGAAGATGACAATTTACACAGCTACGATTGGGTAGCTAGCTGTGTAAATTGGGGTAATTGTTTCGGGGAAACAATTACCTCTTTTTCAGAAGAACTGAATAAATATCTTAATTAATAACACATAAATTGATTGAAGCAAATAAATAATACTTTCAGCATGTCTTTATGACATTGTGACAAAATTAATGTGTTAACATTTTTGTTTTTGAAAAATTATAATATATTATAAAATGTAATAAATTAATATATACATTTTTAATATTTTAGTAACAAAAGCTACTCTTATGTTTTAGAAAATTTTTACTATTTTCTTTTAAACTGTGTACGCCGTGACTAAAATCATACTAAAACGTTCTAAATGGGAAGAACATGAAGTAAATATTCTTCCCATTGATCATATTCATTAATCAGCGATTCCACTTATTGACCCCATACGATTAGGCTTATTTTATGTATACTGCTTTAGAAACTTTTGTTTCATCACTTGCTAATTTTTGGGGATGTCCGCTCCTCTAGTTTTAAATTATTAAGAGTCCATTAAAAAAATCAAATCATGAGCACTGCTGATGGTGATGATTAGGCTTAATAATAACATCATCTCTCGTATACCATCGATATGAAATATTTAAGCCATTTAATATTACAATTTTATGATGTTTCTTATTACGTTATTCGTAATATATGTATGTATATGCATTTGCATAGATATTCAAGTATATAGAAGAACTTAACGATAAAAGGAACTAGATAAACATTGTGGATGAACTAACTCGCATAACTTTAGAGACAGTTAAAATTCCAGACATAACTCCTCTTTTATGAACATTCTCTAAATGGTTTTTGAAATCTCAATTATTTCATATACGAATTAATTCAGTGTCCTTTTAATATCATACTTATTTTCTTTAACGCATTCCATATACTTATTATTTCACTAGTATCATATTTTATGATTTTATAATAACGTTTACGATTTACCTTTGATTTATGTATCGGTCCTGATTTACTCTGTAAAACTCGGAATATGAATAAAAAAAATTGATGCATGGATGAAAGTTGACTTAACAGAAATGGTGACATATAATTTGTCTATATGTTTGTACGATCACACTGTGTGACATACAACCAATCTAATAGAAATAGACTATGTACTATAAAGTAAGCACTGAAATCAGCAGTAAATTGTTACTGTGAAATTGTAATAAATGCAAATTTTTTATTACCTGCAAATATGAAAATAAATAGAAAATTAATGACCATAAAAAATATTCAGTACTAGCAAGCACAACAAAAATCTTGAAACGTATTGTTGTCGTCGCTGAACCAGAAAAACATTGGTGCACAGGGGAGGGAATGGTGAAATTTATTTGGTGGGGATCCTTCTTTGCTTAATTCATATTCTACGATAAGCATTAATTAATTTATAAAGTTATTAAATGAGTATTTAGATAATATGTGTTACTTTCTTGGTTCATCTGGAAGATGGGGAGCGGTGGGGTCTTTACCTCTCTATAGATCCACAACCTGATGATTGTGGTGGTAACGAAATCTTATTAGTTACTAAAATATTGACTTAGAAATAAAAATAACGGATTTAAGCCACATTCGATTGAGGAAATAATTTTTCAGACCAATAGAAAAATTACTTCTGAGGTGAATTTCATTAAAATTAGTCTATCAAGTTGGAACTAATCCAGACCATTATAAAAAATATTTCTATGAATAATAAATTTCGTTAGAAGGTTAAGTTGGAGCTAATCCTACGCCTATGATGGATATATTTTGTAAATTTGCTACCCCGACACTGTCATTGAATAGTTTTTAGTCAAAACAAAAGCAAGTAGTATTATAAAAAGGGAGTGAAACTTGTGATACCTGTTTTAATTATAAAATAGATTCAATACACGCGACATAGCGTGTTTTCCATTGTTAAATTTCCCGTCCAGTTGACTGACTTCGTAGAAGTAACTAACTACCATAATAATAATCCTACTACTTTTTTAAACAGAAATGTGAAAGCTCATAAATACGAATATACTAGAGATAAGTCAACGCTTAATTTCTATTTTCTTTTCTCTACAGATAATGGTTTTTCTTACTTTTGATTCACAGATGGAACTAATTTACGTAAATCAAGCTAATAGCTTTGTTTGCTAATAATATGCCTGGCCTCTCCACTAATCCTCTCAGGTCATTTTCTTGCAATTAACATATCCTTTGGTAAGAACCCAATTGAGATCACCGGATAAGACAATCAATCTCACGTTAAACGTGGAATTGGAATTACTTACTTTCACTCGCTCTACAGTCAGTGGAGAACCTTGGCGGCTGCTACCACATCATCCGCCAGTTGTCTGTCGATGCCACTTTCCTCTTCCAGTTACGGACATTCAGTCTGAGGTGGTCTTGGCTGACGGCATCCAACCTTCTCTTCCGTGATCTTACCAAGGACCTTCTGCCTTCTGGTTCATTGTTTAGGACTTTCTTCGACATTCGGGATCCATACATCCTCTCGGCATGACCCAGCCACTGCCTTAATATCGTTTATAATGGATGGTTTCTGGTAAAGTGCTTCCAGTTCGGCGTTGGTGCTTATTCTCCAGCATTCAGCATCTCTGATCGCTCCACAGATTTTCCGCAGGACCTTTCGTTCCAAAACTTTTAGTGCATTCTTGTTTCTCTTCTTGAGCGTCCACGTTTCCGAACCATAGGGGACTACTGGCTTTACGATGAGAATTGGTATTAGTAGATTGAATAAAGTTTTTAGGTCAGAAATTCTATCACATAAATAGCAGAGGAAATATATAAGGTAGACAACGGTTTTATCTTAAATACTTGTCTTGCAGGTAGACTATGACAAGTCATCTTACAAGACTGACATACTGAATGGCATAAGATCGCTAAATATAGATCAGATCACAGTAGGCAATGGATTCCCCCGAACCCTTCCCTTCGCGTACTCTTGCTCTCTCCTTAATAAATTTATTTCTCCAATTATTTAAATATATATGTATTTATACATGTATATACAAAGTTTTTAATTATTCTTTTATTTCTCTTATCGCTTGATTCATATTCAAATGTATTCAGCCAGTTGGAAAAGTGAAAAAGTAATGATTTATTCATGGAATAAAAATAAACCTCAAATATGTGCACAAGTGCTTCTATATCATAACGAAATTGATTCTTTTAACAGTTGTTTTTCTCTGATTTCCATTTCATAATTTGAATACTGTTTTCGCATAGTGAAGCTAAGTTTTTTCTTTATTCTTTTTTTTTTTTAATAAAATTTTTCAATGAATATTTTACATTGGAAAAAATTGCTCTTCTATTTTATTTACTTGATGTCAATGAGGTTTTTTTACATGTAAATGTACATTGTGTATATTTTGCAGTAAGTTGTTGAGCAATATTGACAAATCAAACTTTGTTGAGCAAGAGCCTACAGACTAGATAGATACGTATATTTCATAAAAAGTACAATCGATCATTAAATTTACAATAAATCATACAGAATATAAAAATGGTCATAAAAGGTATAAACACTATGGTACAAAATATTGAGTTTTAGTTTAGCATTTAATATAGTCACTTAATTTTTAGGCATTTAATTTTTTCGAAAAATTCTCCAATAGTATATGGTTCTATGTCAATTAAGTTTTTTTTAATTAATCTCTCTTGAAATTGTTTTCATTGTTTATATTTTTATAGCACGATGGTAATGCATTATATAGTTTTATTATTATGTAATAAGGGCCTTTCTGGGTAGTTGTTAAATTGAATTTCGGGTATAGATATTTGTCTTTATTTCGTGTTTCGTAACTGTGTTTATTATTAACATTTCCACGAAAGAGATTTTTATTTTTAAAATTATATAATAAGCATTCATAAATGAATAACCCACTTAGTGTTAGGAGTTTTAGCTTGCGAAATTCGCTTCGGCAGGATTCACAAAATTTTAAATTGTTTATCATTCTTATGGACTTTTTTTGTGCAGTGAAAATGCTATTCGAATTTGATGTGCTACCCCAGAGTATGATGCCATACCTAAGTATAGATTCTACGCATGCATGATAAACTCTTAGCAATGTATTTCGGCTTGCGGTATCTTTAAGTCGTCGAAGTAAATACGTATTTGTGTTTATTTTTTGTGCAAGTTTTTCGGTATGCAAATTCCAGGACAGTACATTGTCAATGTATAGGCCTAAGAATTTAGTGCTACTCGATAATTCGCTTAGGTTAGGTTAGGTTAGTATGTCGTTATTTAGTTCCTTTCCTCTTTGTGTCTTAAACTGCACACAAGTGGTTTTCGTTCTATTCATCAGCAATTTGTTTTGATTTAACCTATCATCAACGCTTTCAAACAATGCACTTGCAACGCTGACCAGATTTCCTTCTTTCTCTTTGATTAATATGTTTGTATCATCCGCATATGTGACAATAGTATGTTTGTAATTTGGTACAGGTAAGGGTAAGTCGTTAACATAAATCACAAAAAGGAGGGGACCTAGGATACTTGCCTGTGATACTCCAAGTGAAACGTCCATCACCTCGGATTCGACCCTAGCTGATAACTTATCCACCACAACATTTTGCCTTCGATTCTGTAAATAAGATTCAATCAATTTATTTGCAGGCCCTCGTATACCATGACTATGGAGCAGGCAGGGGAGCATGGAGGCTATTATACAATTTGCTAGTACCACTAATGATTTTCTTTAAATAGTACACCCAGTATTTTTAAAGATAGAAAAGAAGTGACTTAAACTAAAACAACTAAGTTAGGAGAGGGGCTACTCAAGGACAACGAGATTTTATACATATTTAAAACATTGCATATTGTCTCGACCCTAAAACGATATGTTAGTTAAGTGCAACAGAATCTTTATGCGAAGTAGGGTTTGTTATTAGTTTATATGAAAGTGAAATACGAGCTGGCGAATATAGCACTAAACTTAATTTTTGGTAATGTGGGAGTTGCAAACTTTCAACAAGGTGGTGGGTCGGTTATTGTAATAACAAGATATTAAATTAAATAATCTAGCTAAATTCGTTACTAAATCTTCAAACCAACAT